>JABUQX010083791.1:0-10367 GCA_015478945.1 Trachelipus rathkii | reverse complement strand
TAGATTAATGCCCCAACATTCCTCTCAACTAATTTCTTAGTTCTAAGAAGAAATTCCCATAGAACATAAACAACTTTTAACTTCTCTTTACCTTTTGTTTTTCTTTCCTCAATCCAGGTTTACAAAAGGAAATCTATAATATAACCCTGTACTCTATTCTCAAATATTTGCACAATTAAAACCACACCACTCATTGAAATTATCAACCTTTTCTTTATAAATCACCCTATACTCTTAAAGCAGGAAATCAAGACTTACTTTCCTTTCCTTCCCAAATTGTAGTTTCTATCTCATGTCCCGGGAACCAACCCAGATTTATCTCCAGTAATTTATTTTACCTTCCTCAAGGTTGCACTCCAGTATCAGATAGATACATCTTCAGATCTCCTTCCTTCCCATTCTTCCTTCCAAACAAGTTGGATTACAAAAGATTCATAACTTCCTGAATCTCCCCCTGTTCATCCACATTTTATCCCTAATGTAACTTCTCAAACTTCCAGGTTGAAATAAAACCCATCACAACCTCAGTGGGATACTTCATCAGAACCCACATATTAAAATCCTCCTGCATAAATGCATACCTCAAATCTTTCCCCTTTCTTTTTCACTGGCAGAGGACCTCTTTAACATGGATTCTGTTCATATTAAGAAAGAGAAAAAAAACGTCAACGAAAATTTGAAGACATTCATTTTTTATCTCAAATTGAAGAAATTTTTCTGATAATCATAATATTCACTTTTCTTTCTCTGCTAATTTATGTTCCTACCGCATCATGCGCAAAATTCGATTAGATCACAAATTACAAAGTCCATCATTTTATATTAAATTTTATTATATCGATTCTGACATATCTTAATTTTATTTCTTCATAAAAACTCATCATCAGAATCTTGATGTCCAAAATCAAATATTCCCCCGCCTCCTTCGCCCTTCTCAACCCCAAAAAGTAATTCCTTTAGATTTCTCACCATTTCCATTATTTCTCCTTCCAGATATTCTAAATTTGCTTCTTTTCGTAAGAAATGCTCAACTGGTGATCTTTCTGGTGATCTTTATATTTTATTTGATTTTTTACCATTATTCTTCCGACACACGCACAAATTACATTCTATCTGAATATTTACAGTTTCAACAGTTTAGTATTTTAGAATAATTCGTCCTCTACAATATTTGCAATAGCAGTTTTATTAAAATTTCCTTCTTCAATTTCCCCTTTTTAATTTTTTAATTTTAAATTTTTGTCTATTTTTGAATTGTGAATAAAATCATGCCGAATTTTCTTGAGTTTTGTGGACAAAGAAAAACCATCTTCAATATCGTATCTAAATTATGATTTTGTCAGTGAGAAAATAACATGATCTATAAACATGATCATTTTTTTTTAAAACTCTCGATGGCCGATAAGAAATTAGGTTCATAATAACAAAGGAATCAAAACTTCTAGTAATAATATATAATCAATAATAATAATCATAATAATAATAATAATAATAATAATATAATAATAATAATAATAATAATAAGAAAAATTATTAATAATAATAATATAATGCAAAAGAATAACAATAAAAAATAATAATAATATAATCTAATAAATAATATAATATAATAATAATAATAATAGATAATATATAAAATAATAATTAAAATAAAATATAATAATAATTAATTAATAATAATGAATAATAATAATATATATGACATTGACAGGAATCAATAATAATAATAAATAGATGAGAATTTTTGCACTAGTCCTGGACTTTCTGAATTTTGAATTTATTTTTTTCAAATATTTTAAAAAAAAAAAATGGCAACCCAAAAATACTTACGCAACACTTCCATTTTTTCCCCATTGTGCCATTTTTTTTTCAAGCTCTAAACCCTCGGGTTTTAGAACATACCCCTGCTATTGGAATTCAAATTTAAAATAATAATAATAACATACACTTATATTAACGACTAAACACCGCACACCAGGGAACATTCTCAAACGTACAGTTATTTTTGGAAAAAATAAAAAATTAAATATTTAATTTTTCTTCTCGTTTTTTTATTTTTTTTCAATAAACTCATTTTCATTTAGTATTCATCGGACCAAGAAGTTATTTTTAAATTTAGTTATATTCATTCACGTTGACATTTAAATTTGCAATCACCTTGTTAATTTTATATTATCCTTAAAGCAACAGCTGAATAAATCATAATAATTTTGTGTTTGCATTTTTCTGAAATTCACAAAAAAACCACCCACCCTGTTTTATAAATCTCTTTGTATAAAAACAAACTTATTAGAATGAAATAATTTTTTTCCATTTTGTTTTCAATTTGCATATTAAGAATTTCATTTCGTTTTAAAAACTTTTACTTTTCTCTTTCTATTTGTATTTTTTTATAGTCACATTTTTCATCACAATTAACAAAGCGTAATTGAGTTAAAAGGCATGGAAGGAGTAGAAAATTTTGATTTCGTTTATAATTTAATTTCTAAGTCATATTATTTACGAAAGATTTTTTATACTTTATATTTTTGCATCAATTTATGTTGTCATGAGAAAAGACACTCTAATTTTTAACTTTAAATTTATACTTGATATAATTTAACAGTGTCTTATTTCATGTCATAAAACTTATTAATCTTTTTTCACTAAATGTTAAAATAAATTGTCTAAATTGAATCTTTTATTTATTAAATATATTTTAATTCTTGTTTTAGCACCTAGTGATCTATGGTCTTCTTCAGTATTGGACTTTTATGACGACTAGCGACCGTTAATTTAACATTTATATTTTTGAAAATTGTCCTGAATAGAATTTAGACTGCAAAAAAATTGAAATAGCAGCAGATCGGAAACTTTCATTTTTTCAACAAAGGCCTTACGTGATCGCCCCACAATAAAATTTTATTCGCAAATATTATATACTATTATATACCCTATATATAAGATTATAAAGAATTATATAATATTATATATATATAAGCATATATATATAAAATTATAGAGATAATATATATATATATATATATAAATTATATATATATATATATATATATATATAATTAAAAACTTAGAAGTTTTTTTTTTATTATCAAAAAAAATTTATTATCTTATTTATCATATAATGCACCCATGTAAGAAGTCTCTTATGATTAAAAAACGAAAAAATTTGTGCTTACTATTTTATAGAAAATTACAGTTATGTATAGTATATTTTCAATGATCTTCTAATTTGAATTAGCCCTAACTAACTTCTTATAATATATATATTTATATATATAATATAATATATAATTATATATATAATCATTATATATATAATATATTTTATATATATATATATATATAATATATGATATATATATATATATACTATATATATAATAATGAAATGATATAATAAATATTATAATATATATACTATATATATAATATATATATATATATAATATATAATATATATATATATAATATAGTATATATAGATATATATAATAATTTATATAAATATATATAATATATATATATATATATAATAATATATTAATATATATTAGATATATATATTATAATATATATAATAATTATATATATATATATATCCAAATATATATAATAATATATAGGGCCGGGAACCAGAATTTTTTTTTTCGGTTTTTGTTAATATATTATATATAATATATATATATATTAATATAAATAATATATTTATATAATATATAACACATATATATATATCATACTATTATGAATTATATATATAAATTATAATATATTAATTATATATATATTATATATATATATATTATATTACTCATAAATGGCAGGTCCAATATATGCTTCGGATGAAACCCATTTTCCCCGCAAAAAATGACATAAAATTCTTAATATTTCGCCAATTTTTGAGGGAAAGAACAGCAAACTGTTTAGTTTTTCTGAGCTCTTAAAATCGTTTTCGATGTTTTTCTGTGTAGTAGCAATCTTTAGAATTTAAGTCTCCAAACTATGTTTTGAACATTTTTGGCCTACAACTTCTAAAATTTTTTCCCGAAATAACTTCGAACTTGAAATAATACATAGATGGCTCCATTACCTACAAATGCACGAAATAGTTTATTTGATTTTCTAAAATTTGTGCTTTGCAATTTTCTTAAATCAAATCACTTTTTTTTTGTTTTAAAATGAAAAATTACTATAATTTTTTTTCTTCTTATGCGATCTGGATGAAATTTCAAGGCATTTGTAGGTTGGGTAATTTTTTTTGGGGAAAAAAATTTTTTTTTTTTTTTTTTTTTCCCTTCTTTTTTTTCCTTTAGTATACAAAAATTATTAAAGCTAAAAATGATGCCATCTCGCCCGACTATATACTCGAATTTTAATGTTGAGGATAAGTAAAAAAACATAAATATCACTTCTCAAGAAAAAACATTTGTTTGAAAATGAAAATATTATATATCTTTCTCTACTTGTCGGATCAAACATCAAATTTTCAGGCTGTACAGCCGGACAAGATACATCTTTTTTTTAATAATTGTTTTGTATACTCAAAAGAAAATTTCAAAATTTCCAAAAAATTTGTTGAAATTTTTTTCCAAGAACAATTCCAAAACTATTTGCATATACAAATAAGTATCATAAGTACAAAATTTGGCATCTCCCGCAACCTGCATATGCTCTGAAATTTCATCCAAATCTCATGAGCAGAAAAAAGTTCGCAATTTTCATTTTAAAAACAATGAAGGATATAAGTTGGGACATTTGCTGCAGCACAAATAAAAATCAAAAACTATTTTTGCATTTTTGTAGGTAATGGACCATCAACTATACTTTAAATTATGAAGTTCATTTCGAAAAAATTGAAAAGTGAAAAGCAGCAATGTCAAAAACAAGAGTTTATAAAAAATTAAAATTCTAAAGATTTAGACAAAGAAAAACACTGAAAACAACGCTTTAGTGTCAAAAAAGCTACAGTTTGTTTCTTTTCCTATCAATTAACTTATAAAATTTAATAATTTTAGTTCCAATTTTTAGGGGGGAGGTGAAAATTGGGCTCAGTCCAAGCCAATTATAACATTGACAGTAATGTAACATTAATAGTAATTTAAAATAAAAAATAAAAAAGATATCATTTTCTTCATAAAAATTTCTTAATTTTATCTCTTAACACAAAATGATTATCAACTTCCTTCGTTATATATTGTGCAGCACGATGAACACCATTAATGCTATTCTGTAGTCTTTCTTCTCCTGTAGATTTGAAGATATATTTTGAGCCTTTCAGAGTAGGGAAAATATTTTGTTTGAATCAGTTTATCACATATATATATATATATATATAATATATATATATATATATATTAATATAATATATATATATTAAATATTATACTATGATATTATAATAATATATATATAATATAGCATCTGCAAGTCTCCTTCATTTTTCCTCAGTCGGATTTATAATCTAGACAGAAAAAGCCGCTTCAGCTCCTAACTTCTTTGGATGTTAGAAGCGTTCGACACTTTCGACTAAGCCTCTTCCAATCTAGAATCTTTTCATACTCTTCTTCTGAAGCTTTCTGAAACATGCTTAGAAGTCAGTAATGGGTAGTATGTAGTTTCATTACTACAATAGTTCTTCTTGAACTTTTCTGCAACTCTTAATACAAAGACCACGTGCAAATGCAGGATAGTTCTGTTTGTTATCTTCAGTTAGCTTACCTTATAGGATCAATTAAAACAGGCAGCTAGTAATATCATTCGTTAATGAGAAAATTCTCTTCGTACCATGAGTTTTTATTTTGCAGCATCTAAAATAGATGTATAAGTTGAAGGTTGAAATTTATTAGAATATAGTTCAAATGGAAACATTAAGTCGCAGTTAAAAAACTTCGAAGCTGCAACTTTGCATTATTGTGTATGGGAAGTCTCGAAGTCAGTGACTGCAGAGAAACACAATGCACACTCGGTCAGATTCAAAATTTTCTGATCCAAACTCTACTATCCTGAAAGTACCGACCCCGCCCCCGACCGACTCCGATCACTCCACCCTCTTCAAATTACCCGACTCCCGACTCCGCGACTCCGAATTCCGACTCCACCCTCTTCACAATTACCGAAACTACCGACTCCGCGACTCCGACTCCGACATCCGACTCCGAACTCCGATCACTTCCAACTCCACAACCCTGGCAAGCAGTGGATCTTTTTGACTCTTTTTATCTCTACTTTTTCAATATTTCTTTATGATCTTCCCACCTGAACATCTAACTCTATCCACTCATATGCCGATGACCTCGACCCTTCATTCTTAAACTCATTTCAATTCTTCTCCCCTTTCCTCCTAGAATTGTCCCTCTTCTTAACCTTTCCGATTCTATTCTCGCTATGCTGGATAGAATTTCCGAGTGCAGTCGTCTCATCTCAAGCCTGTGAAATTCAATTCTTTAAAACCCAACTTCTACCAATCTCCCTCTCTAAAAACACCTTCTAACTTCTCTATCTTTCGACGGTTCTCTCGTCTCTCCTAGTGACAATATAAACATCCTTGGCCTACATAAACAAAAAAATTTTGGAAACCTCACCATCACAACGGTGCTAGGCGCCTAAAGAAGCTGGGAGATCTGTTTAGGCAGATTTTTTTCCTCTTCTCAGTTACTCCAGCTATACAAGGGTTACATCCGCCCTTGATATGGAAGTATTTCCTATCAGGGTCTGTTTCACCGCTTTTGGACAGGTCGACTAAAAGCCAAAGCTTAAAACTGTCCTGTTCTTTCCAGATTCCACTTGACCCTCTATCTTTGACGCGCGATGTTGGTGCTTTACTCTTTTCTATAGGCCGCAGCGGCAAGGTGTTCGAGGGAACTTTACCGCTCGCATACCACCACCTTTACGAGCCCACTAGCACAAAGAGGTGCTTCGTACGACGCAACGAATTATTGGGATATTTGGTAACGCAATCATACCATGCGGATTGCCCACTGGTGTCCAGCCGTCGTAGCAGTAATCTTCTGTTTCCTGCTGAATTTAATCTCTCACTTTAAAGCCTGTGTCTGTGCTAATCTGCGTAGTTTGCGTTAGTTGATGAAAATCTGAGGTATGCAACACCCCCTCCTTGAATAGGGCTCTGCCCGTGAGTGGTGGTAAAAAAAAAAATTGTTCCCTTCAATTCCAGGGTGTGTTGATGGATTGAAGATTGGATCAAAGGAAAGAAAAAGTTAAAAGCGGGAGGGTTCAGGCAATATTTTTTCTATAGCAACTTGTAATATATATTTTTAAGAATGCCCACGGCTGTTAATTTTTTTCATCATTTCATATAGTTAAGTAGTTATTAAACTAAATAAAAAGGATATTTAAGTCAATCAATATCGTAGTATTGAATAAACTGCCCGCCCAGATAGCAACCATGTGGATCCTAGTCTATTTGAACAATATAGTGTTATTGGCATATTTAATAATTTTAGTAAAACAGACTAATTACCGTTTTGAGGTCTTAAAGTAAAAGATATTTATTTACTTTGAGAAATTGTAATTCAAATATTAGATATTTAGCTAAAAATTCAATTGGCAAATCTATTTTCTTCAAAATCAGGGCTGGAGGGGGCACAACAACAAAAATATACTATAAAATAAAGGTAGTGGAGCTAGTTGAAAAAAAAATTATCTGCTATTCAAACGTGATCAAAATGGAGGAAATATTTTACCTGTATGATGATGGCATATAACTAGCTAATTATTCAAAAAAATAAGCTAGTAATAACAACTACTTCGATTAACGATTTTGACCCTATTTTGGGTAAGCACAGGGTATAAAATAAAATCCCCACAACATGCTCAATATTAATATTTTGGATGAAAGTTCGTAGTGACTGAGATGCTGATTGCTGAAGTGGTAGAGGATGCGTAGATCAAATTTTTACGTAGAAGAAAATAAGTGGGAAAATGAGAACAAAATTGAATTTAAGCTTTATGGACTTGCAACAGGTGTATTAAAGGATTAACAGGGAAGCTCTGTGGCAAGTATTAGTGATAAATGGTGTTGCTGGTATGAATGTTGATAGTAGAGCTTGTATTAGACAAGTGTTTATTGATAGTGGAGTGAGGCAGGGATGCATGTGTATATGAATTGGGTGATGAAAGAATTAAAGGTAGGGTGGCAGGGGTGTGTTGAGACTGATGAAGAATGGAAGAGAGTGGAGGGAGGAGTGCTTATTGTACGCAGATGATTTGGTTTGTGTAGCTTATATGAAGAAAGTTTGAGAGGATTGGTAGAGAGGTTTGACAGGGTGTGTTAAAGGACTGTTTGAAAGTAAATGTAGATAAGAGTAAGGTGATGGGTGAGGAAAGTCCGTAGCGTGAATTCACATTGGGTGGAGAGCAACTGGAAAAGGTGTTAGAGTTTATACATTTAGGCTCTATGATGGAATGAAAAGAGAACGAATGATAAGGTGTAGTAGTAAAGTTGTGAATGGTAGTAAGGTGTGTGGTGCAATTAAATCCTTGGTGAATGCAGAGGGACTCGGTCACAAGTCGCTAAGGTTCAGCATGAGGGTATGTTTTTATCAGTGTTAATGTGGTAGTGAAATAAGAGGTATAGATACAAAATGCTATCTGCTGAGATAGATAATTGTAGGTTCGAGATCCGATGTGAGGAATGAACGTGTTAGAGTTGTGTAGTGAAGAAAAGCGTGAATGGGTGTAATAAGATGGTTTGGTCATATGGAAAAGAATGAATGATGGTCTGATGCAGGTCGACCAAATTTAGTGATAGAGTCTGTAAAGGAGCGAGTTTGACTGAGGTGAGAAGAACGGTGCACACGAATGGCGGAATTTTGTGGTTGAGAGATGACCGGGTGGATTTTTGGCTGCGACGAGCTCGCACTGAAGGGTATAGGGGAGGATTTTCCCTTCGTCATCTTCTCAACTATTCTGTTCCTAGCGTATATTGCGCACTTTACCCACAATCTGGCGTCAAAGACGAAGATAAAGAAAGAAATAATAATAAAGAGATCGAAGATAAATTTCCGAAAATAAGTAAAACTAACAATAGCAATGTTTATATTTCAACAACTACTCTCTCTTCGCGGTTTTATCTAAAGTTTTAAAGACTACAATGTCCTTGTCCTTGGTAATAACTTATGGCGAATCAAAAAAAAAAGCTTTTAATCAAAAAATATTTTTTTCAAACTAAAAATAATTTAAATTAAACCAAAATTATCATATATTTTCTTCAAAAGATGCTTGATGCAATATTATACGTATACCAACTCTCTTTCGAGATATTTGTCGATAAAAGGCTAAAGAAAAACAGAAACTAATCAAGATACATATAATTCTGAAAAACATATGCTCTTACAACCTTCTTCCTCTACGACCACCCTTTCTTCTAGTACAATCAGAGGGAACTGGGGTAACATCCTGAAAAAAAATATATAATTAATATTAATAATAATAATAATAATAATAATAAAATATAGGGGAATTACTCTGTGTTGTAGGGAATATATATGCTGGAATTTGGATTGAAAGAGTACGTCGAGTGACTGAAGGACTGATTGGTGAAGAACAAGGTGCATTTAGAAGTGGTAGAAGATGTGTGGATCAAATTTTTACATTGAAACAAATGATTAAGAAAATAAAGAATAAATTATATTTAGGTTTTATGGACTTTAAACAGGCGAACGACAGGATTAATAGGAAAGCTCTGTGGCAGGTGTTAGTGATATATGGTGTTGATATATATTTGTATATATTTGATGCTTCTGCTATATTTGAACTAAATGAAGACTAACTTGGTAGATTTAATAATGCAAAGAGATATAATAATTGTTCCAGCAAAAAAAAAATTTTTTTTTTGAGACATGCAATCACAATCACAGAATAATAAAAAAAAAGTAAAATAATAATAATGGGAAAACCCACCCAATCCTAAGCCTAATGCAAATCTCTAATTTTACAAAACTATGTAAAAAACCGACAATCATCATTATATTATAATGATAATATTTTCATCAATTTTTAATTATTCTACCTTTTTGAGTTTGCAGAATCTAAAATCAAATTTAGATCTGCAGCAAAAAAAGGGTTGATAAAAGAAGTACTGGAAATTTAATTATATTATTAATACAGACATAGTATAAAGAAATTTTTTGCGTGGAATATTAAAATTCTTAAGCTAATTGATACAACTACTAAATTTGAACTAAATTAAAGACAATTTCGTAGATTTAATAATGCAAGAGATATAATAATTATGTTCCAGCAAAAGATTTTTCTTCTTTTTACAGGCAATCACCACTCACATGCAGAGCCCCCTTCAAGGAGGGGGCAGAATAATAATAAAATAATAATAGGAAAACTCACCCAGTTCT
>JABUQX010083790.1:0-14516 GCA_015478945.1 Trachelipus rathkii | reverse complement strand
CCCCCAAACCGTTCAATGCGCTTTTCGAATCGCCAAAGAGGGTGGTTGGCGACATACATGCAAAAAAATTTAGAGACGGTAGGAGCATCCCTATTGTTGCCTGCAACCAATCGTCCTAGAACTCAAGGTACAAACCTTATACCATACTATTGCGCGGATTCCCACGGGCTACGGATAGACTAGCCTCCTCTCAATAACTTGTAAACCTCCTAAACGTAGCCCTGGCGCCCGCCATTCTACCTGTGAATGCCAACACATTCGTGAATCGCTGATGAGGTGCCCACAAAAAAGATTTCCATTAGCTCGCGCTGACAACCTGAGCAGCGCTCCGCCCAACTGAAGACCTATGACCCCGTTACCTATCCCTAAGTAACGCGCGCTCCATTATGGCTATTCGTACGACGCCACCGCCCGCACTACGGATCTTCTACCACGCAACGTACACTTTGCCATAGACTCATAAGTGTATACCTAACTAGTATATATAAGCCTCGCTCAAGAGACTATTAGGGCACACCTACACGTAAGTCTCCTTACTTAAGTTCACGCTCCTGAGGTGAAGTCACCACAGGTCAACCCCCCGCGGCATTGGGACTACGATTCGTCCTTCGCCTGCAGACCGGCTACGGGAACCGGCTAGACGTCCTTTTAACCACTCAGACTGTCGCGAATCTGAGGAGTGAAGTATACCGACACACGCTACGGCCGGTAGTTGCTAGTGCACAAAAGGTTGCATTCCCGGTGAGAGACGATCACAACGTCAACTAGAATGGACAAAGAAATCCACTAAGCAGCCCAGTTAGCCTCTCAAACAGGTGTTTACCGCGAACCTCTCGCTAAATCGGTGGCCGGCATAATCGAGTTTGCGGATATTATTCGCGTATAAAAGAAATAAACGCCAAGACGAGTATGAATAACCATTTCGTCAAGAAGCGGCAGACCTATCTCATACACTCAATGCGTGAAGTTGATCAAAAGCCCCCACAAAGCCCACCCGCCTTAAGTTGTCGTGTTAGTCATTCCCTAGCCCCTTTTCCTTCTTAGAGAAAGTTTATAGAAAAGTCCGGCGACTGTATCGGCTACTCGCCCCCCATCTCCTTCTATCTCGCACCTCCTGCCTCACTGCCCACCGCATGTCATGGGCACTTGTAACCTATTGACGACATCTCCTGCTTTATCGCTGTGCCAAATCCCCATTAACGCGCATCCGGGCCTCCTAGGATGTGAACGGCGTCTTTTTTTTTTTTCAACAAAAATAAATACTAACAAAATATATTTACAAGGACATCTAAGAATTATATTCCGATCGCGCACTCCCAGGATTCCCAGAAACAATTGGACCCAACAGCGTCTAACATATGATCAGGGTTGGCAGTCCGGTATGTAGAATCCTGCTGGCAAGACCACCAATAGACTTTTGGGACAAGCACGGCAGTAAATCCGGATCCTACGCGCACAGACGCACGCCGAGCGGGCAGACTGTATTAAGCATGTCGTACACTGGACCCGATTTCGACTCTTTTCCAATCATACTACGAGACAGGTGCCAACACCAACAACGCACACCAAGCCCTCAATGAACTAGAAGAACAGACGGAACCCAGGCACCTCTTAAGACCACCTGATCGCACTTCCTCGCGCCACAGCCCCCACGCTCAAGAACGACAACCACCGACCAGGAAGCCGCAGGAAAGAGAAAGCGACAGGGGGCCTTATACGCGTATATTCCGTTCGTACGCAATACAGAGCGGCAGCAGTAGGCACGGCTCGAATACGATACACAGTTGAGCCGCAACGCGCAGCGGACCGTCGCAGGGGCATCGATCAATATGCCGATCATGTGCATCCACCGCTTCCTCCCGCATGGTGCGCCATCCAATCCGTCTATTCTCCGACGTCCCCTACCTTCTGGACTCGCCTCGTGAGTTGTCAAACTGCTCCTTGCTAGCTGATCACCCGACGAGTTTTAAGAGCATAGTAGTACCCCATACTCGCGCTAGAGGCTATTGCCCTTCTTCTGTCGAAGGAGCATCAAAACCGGGTCAAGGACCAAAAAACATAAAAACTAAAAAAACAGGTATCTCTGGCGTCACCACAGGGCCACACAAAACCCAAGGTCCATATCGGGCATTACTAACAAGGCAGTCATACTCTGATAAGGCTTAAATAAGGAACTGCAAAGACGTACGAATAGCGAACCTCGATGATCAGATCATTATCGCTTCATTTATTCCCAGAGGACAACTCAGTCCTACAGGGTGAAGGGTACTGGCGTCACATCGCAATGTTGTGGTGGTTATAGTACCACCTTGCATCCCAACTCTATAAATACAAGCTGGAGTTTACTTCTTACTACTACTACGCCTATCTTAACTACCTCAATAAGATCACCAATGTGATCAAAGTCACTATTAAACGGTTAAAGTCGGAGTTAATAAATACATAAATACTACAATCAAATAGATTTCAATTAATAATATACGATCGGCCAACAAAATAACATATTGAAGACTGGTTGTGAAGACCTCTAAATATGAATCCAAATAAGTATCTAGAATAAATGGAGTGAATAATAATCGTAATGTAATAATAATACCTATAAACCTTCTCAGCTCTAAACGTATTATTAATAGAATTCTAAATTAATAGTTAAATCATATTCTAAGTTAACTCAAAATATGTAAATTAACTGATAATATATAATAATAATTGGCAGATATTAATAATAATAATGAACAGTGAATTAATTTTTACAAATGAATTCAAATTTTTTTAGTGGGTGATTAAAAAGGTACTGTCAATAATAAAATAATGTTCACCCTTGCAATGAACTCTCTGAAAATCAGTGATTTTAATATTCGACACAGATAAGTTCTAATAATACAAGAATTTTCGGCTCCGGAGCTTACCTCCCGTCCGGATGACCAAGTAGCTCTTCCGGACCCATCGTTTCCGCTCGAAGCGTCGCCCTTACCACAGGAATTTTTCAACTCCCCGACTACCGGAACTCCGACTCCGACCTCCACTTACACAGAATTTTCGACTACCTGACTCGCGACTTTGATCCTCCCGAACTCCTGTGAAAAATTGCCAACCGAAAAACCTTCCAAAGATCTGACTCCGTACCCCGAACTCACGACTCCCCGACTCCGACTCCGCAGCCCTGATATATATACGGGCCGGAGTTTACTATTAAGGCTAAAAAAAAGCCTATAGCTTAGGCCCCATAGGTACTATGAAGGCGGGGGCCCAAAAAAATTTAGATACCGAAACGTAAAATAAAAAAAAATATATAAAATTAAAAGTTAATAAAACCCACGGCTATTACAAAAATGTATATACTAATATTATATATATATAATATATACTATATATATATATATATATAATATATAATATATATATATATATATAATACTATATATATATATATATAATACATATAGATAAATATATATAATATATATATTATATATTATTTATAATTATAATTATATACTATATATATATATATATATATTATTATATATATAATATATATATATATTAATATATATATAATACTAATAATATATATATCAATTAAGAATTAAGAAACCCTAAAAATACTCTCTCTGCATCCCTCTCGCCACACCACACCACACACACACACACACACACACACACACACAGAGTTTCGCTGCCAGCGATCGTAAGATTTTTTCTGATTTACCTTGCCAAAGCAGCCAAACATACCAATGATGCTGCCTCGTTTTTTTTTCAATAATGATTAAATTAATTATTTTTTTGTACTTTATAAGGTATTTTCAATGTACGCTGAATTCAAAAAATATATTCATTGTGTTGACGAGTGTTGCCAATTATTGATTTATTTATTTATTAATTATTTTGAAATATTGGCAACTAGATTCTTACCGTACTCACCTCTCTTGCTGAAAAAGTGCAGACAAAACGATTGTTTTCACAAGTAAATGAAAAAATCTGATTCTTATTATAGGGTTGATTCTGTGTTAACCTCACAAAACACTCATTTTCTTTTATTGCAATGCTTTATGTTAACTACTGATTTACCCTTTCTATTCCCTCATAAATTTGAATTAATTATTTTTTAACAATTTTTATAAAAGCATTTTTTCGTGCTTTTAGGTGGATAACCAAACAAGGCCCGCGCTATATTGCGTAAAGAATGTTACATTAATTTTAAATACTTACGCAGGAGCGAGCTACTTTGTCCAAATGCTAATTTGTAATGAGAGAAAAAAAAATAGTTTTTAATTTAAAAACCTAAAATCCATTTCATCAGCGCACTACGGGTATATAATATATATTAAATATATATATATATATATATATATATATATATATATAAGATATATATATTAATATATATATTATATATATATATATATTATATATTATATATACATGGGCGAAGGCAGGGATTTCAATTAGGGGGGCAAAGGTTGAGTGAATGTATATATATATATATATATATATATATATATATATTATACTATATATACTATATATATATAATATATATAATAAATATGATATATATTTATATATATATATTATATATATTATAGATATATATACTATATATATATATGGCAGCTTTATTAGCCGCCAAATGCTATGACGTACTGAGAGTTCCAGCGGAGAGAGATTACTGTCTGAAGAAGCTAGCTGAATAAAAAGCACACAGCTAATTGACTTCAAGCCAATATGAAAACACCTATAAAAATTTTAAAAACTATAAAAAAATGTATGTTATAAAAAACATTAGTAATGATTCCTTCAGTATCTTCGATTGAGTGTATCTTTTTTTTTCAGTTTTACTACTAATAAAACCGCCTAAAAACTGATCTTTCATGGCAAAGCATCTAAGGTTTCAGTTTTTTTATTTCGCCAAGATTTAGGGGGGGGCAAGTGCCCCCTGCCCCCCTTGCCTACGGCCCATGTATATATATATATATATATATTATACTATATATAGATATATATATACATATATATATATATATATATATTATTATATATATATATATATATATATATATATATATATATATAATTAATAATATATATATATATATATATAACTATATATATACACATATTTTAACAATTTATTTTTCCGGTACATAACCCTTTTTTAAATAATCAATGTAAAAAAAGTAGAAACATTTACAACGAAACCAAATATTACATATATTATATATACTAACATATATATAATATATATATATATATATATAATATATCTATATATTATATATATATATATATCATATATAATATATATATATATATCTATATATATAATTATATATAATATATATATATATAATATATAATATATATATATATTATTCTTTTTTTACAGATATTTCCCTTGCTTTTGCTACCTATAATATATAATTATTTTTTAAAAAAAAAAAATTTCTACTTGGTCCTTCCTGAAATGTCATTTAGATTTTATACAAGTGGCTCTCAATTAAGAAAGGAGAAGCAGAAAGCTGAAGATACGCTTAGCAAATTGCCAAAATTAGATAGCTTCTTTACAAAGACAGATAAGGGCAATGAGTATTCGTCAGCCCATGTCTCTATCGAATTTCCTGTCGCGTGTGACCCAACGCCAGAATATCAAGGCAGCGGGCCTCATCAAATAATCCCAACATACTCATGCAATTCCCTCATAGCTGGATTACTGATATTTTTTTTCCCCCAGGCTGTCACCATTTCTGCATACAGAACTCCACCACACAAACAACCACAACAACACAAACAGTATATTCAGGCAATTTACACACAACCAACAACTTCCATATAAATCCAAATATTTATGCTTCAACATAACTGAACCAATCACTTGAAATCAAAACAGAAGAACAAAAGAAAAAGACTTCAGAAACACACGACACCAGAGACAAAAAAAACACTTACCAATCACAACAAAACATTAAGAACAAACAACAAACAAAAAAACACACCAACCGAGAAACCAGTTGACTAGTTAGTACGAACAGGGGAAAGTAAAAGAGTCGTTCCAACTCCTGAAAAAAAAGAAAAAACACAAAACAGATTGCTATTCTGGGCGTATTTGAGGCTGGTGAGTGAATGATTTAAGCTTGAATGACATCGTCATGTGAAACAACTATAACTGGGTACAGAAAAGAAGGTTCCGTCCAAAACACACAGCAACACAACAAGCCACACCGTGTCAAACACTCAATGGTTTCATTTGGACAAAAGTTTTAAAAGAACGTGCCAATTGACGCGTTCATCCAGCAAATCGTGAATCTCCGTGGTGATGCCCACACGACACCCGAAGAACAAGATATTGTTTCAAGAGTTTCTTCTATCCATGAAAAGGCGAGCTAACGTGATGAAAAAACTGCAGAGAATGGTTAGAATATTCACCAGAAGTAGAATTTTGAGGAACAATTCCTGGTCCGTGTATTTTTCATTATTACGTTGGCTCAATCCTACTGTAGTTTGCAAAAACTTCTTTTTTCAATCATTCTATTGTATTTTCCCAAAACCCCCATTTATCATCAGAATGTACTTACGATAAATGAATATGTTGGGTCGCGTTAACAGTTTTTTTTTTTCCAAAATCATGAAACTCTATGAAGGACCATAGAAAGTGCTTCTTAGTAGCATATCTCGCCAACGAAAACTGTTGGCTCAAAATTTGACTTCGTCAACTAGCCAGAACAAAACATAATATAATGGCAGACTGGTAAAATCACTCTCTATCTGGAAACATGTTTCTGGCAGTTCATAGTTACTCTGGGCAAAAGTCAGTGTGGTCCATCCTTAGCTTTCAGAGGAGAGGAAAGGAAATAATTTGAGTTTCTGTCCCACCAACATGGCATTCACTTGAATTACTTTGAACTTGTTGCAATATTTGACCTTTCTAGCAAATCATGATAACAAAGAAAATTGTCGGAAAAAGAGCGCATATCAGCCGTCTACATTCCTTATCTTTTCAATAACAATAAAGTGATATTTGTACCACGCAATGATGGCATTAATAGAAAGAAATCAATATACTTGTGCCACATCACATGATTTAAAAAAACAGTCAGTGATTACTTCCGTTTATATCTTTAGAATTTCTATGTCCCAGTAGATCAGATCTCACTTGTTTATTTTAAGTTATGTTCGCACAGATAATGGGCTCCTCCTATGAACGTTCTCCTACCACCGGTCCGTATTAGAAAGTATGACTAAGATTGGAATGCATGCATTTGTGTGCTTTTTATGATTACTTCTTTACTTATTTCAACGCCAAATTCGGGAGTGATGTTTAGTATATTGAAGTCGAGTCCATACGATAATGCTGCCAAATATGTCTGGCAAACTTATAAGGGGTATGCAAGAATTTTATTATTATTGTATGCTATAAATATATCCCAGGTCATTCGTTTTAAAATCTTGTTGGTAGAGCGAGCAGTTAACTGTGGCTGTTAGATGCGGTAAACTTTTTTGGAATTTTTTCAAGAAATATATGATTTTTTTCGGCTTCTACACTAATGGGCAGTTGCGTTGTCATTCTTCAAAGATCATTCAAAAGTTCCAAAGTCTTTGTCAAAGACTAGATGGGGAAGCTCATTCAAGGGTCACAACTGCAATACTTGACAGTTACGACGAAATATTTTCTGCATTGCTTCAGTTATATATTGATGCCACAGAGAAGGGTGAAACAAGAACTCAAGCCAAAACATTTTGAATAAAATGGAGAGTAAAATCAGTAAACTAGAATTTTATGATGAATCGTTTATAGTTTGTGTGGTTATTTGCTAGAGCTATGATTTCACAAGGTTAGGTCAGTCACTGCCAAGAGCCCAAAAATCTAGTCCTAGATGTAACGTAGTAAATTAGATGCTTCACTTTCGGATTTTTGTTAAAGGTTCCAGACATCTATGTTGCATTATTTTGAAAAACAAATCAAAGGACAATATAGCTGATGTTGATTAATGAGGGAATAAGTAATTATAAGCGACGCGCTCTCTCGCGAAGATGATCTTTATGAGAATCTCTACCGCCAAGAGACAAGTTCAGAAATCAACACATTTATTACCTGTGATGGATGCATTAGAATCAAATTTGGCACAAAGAGCATCAGTATACAATGAACCTGCAAAAAGATTTTCCTTTTTCAATTAAAAATTAGATGCTACAGAAGAAGAGATTCGAGGAGTTAATACATTAAATCAAACATATCCTGAAGATGTGGACATGAACTTTGCTGGAAAACTCAAGCACTTTCATAAATATGTTAAACATTGTCAAAACCATGAACATGATAATCTGACACATCAGGATCTGTACGACATAATATTTAATGATCATGTCCAATCAGCATTTCCTAATGTAGAATCAATTCTGAGAATGTTCCTTTGTATGATGATTACAAATTGCCATGGAGAAAGATCCTTTTCTCAAATGACGAATATAAAAAATGAATTTAGAACTACAATGTCTCAAACTAAATTATGTTACCTGAGCTTCATGTGCATAGAAAGTGACAAGCTACGCAGTTTATCATTTGATATCATCGGTGACTTTGCTTTGTCATCACAGGGAAAGAACAAAGAATATTTTAATGTTGATCATGTTTGCGAATTCTTGGAAGGTCAAAATATCTAGTATATACATATATATATATATATATATAATATTATATATATAATTATATATACTATATTATATATATATATGATAATATTATATATATATATATATATATATATATATATATATAACTTATTCTCATATTATATATATACTATAGCTGATATATAATATAAAGGGGGCCCATTACCTTCAATAGCTTAGGGCCCCTCAAACCTAAATCCGGCACTGTATATATATATATAAATAGCTATATTATATAGTTATATATTATATATATAACTATTTTATTTTATTATTGTATATAATATATTATATATAATATATATATTATATATATAGTATATATATATATATTTCCATTTCAAGGTTTATCAAAATTAACGAGTGATGAGGGTAAAAAAATAGTTTCTCCATTTACGATGGCTTTATTGTCCCATCATTTAATGCTACAATTACAAATGTAAACCGAAACATAAATGTTTGAGGAAGAGAAAGTTGCGTCATATTTATTACTTGACTGCTCATTGTCTGAGGATATTAACTAACTTTCTTCAGAATTATTAACGAGAGGCCATGACAAAACAAGTGTTTGCATGCATTATTTAAAATGATATCTTTAAATTGGATTAGAGTACAATGATACAATTGGTTAGATTTTGTCATTATTAATGGACATTTATGTATTTTTTTTTTTTTATTTCCAATTTATTTGCCTTAGACCGTCATGCAATTTAACATCCCCCCATGTAAAGTTCTTGCCCACATTAACATAATGTTATTACTTAAAAAATTAGCGGAAAAGTTAATTTGGCCTGTATTGATTTAGCATTCTTACTGAGCCATGGGTGCTGAATTATTAAAGTGTGCTGCATGTCATTATTATGAGAGAACTCGCTTTACTCTTGTTGAAATCTCACAACCTTTCTAATGTTAATGACTTGACGGCGTTTGTGTGTTCCCGCTCAAGAAAGAAAACAGAAGTTTCTTTTATATTGAGCTCCAGCATCTCTCATTGACACAGTGAACATTCATCTGGGATAGTTCCATTTCGGCAACATTACATTAAATACGTACTGAGATATTCACCTGTATGACATTCAGTGAGAGGTTCAGAGCACGGACACAAATTTTGGCTTCTGAAATAAAGGCATGGAACTACTCCGATAGAAACATATAATACTGTGATTCGAGGCATTCTGGGACCATTCGTTTCGGTGGAGAAAGCTTAACTTCGGATTTGATATTTGATAGAGGTTATTAATTCTGAAACTTTAGTTTGGCGCTACATACTTTTTTCTTTCAAAATAATATCTCTGCAATATTTCCTTTGAAGTAGTGTGTTGAAAGAGACCGATACTTTCGCTAGCTGTGTACAAAACCAAGAATTTTAACGTGACGAAACAGAAGATCATCCATTACATAATTTCTTCGTAAATTATACGTATATCCATCCTAATGAAGAATTTTTTCGTTATTCATTGTCCCACCATATTTTGTATTTTAATATAGTTTCAGGTAATCTGCTTCGTTCTTGAAGTTGGTATTTGACTTCCTTTTATTCTTTTTCTTCATTTTCCCTTCTTCTACATATTTCCTGAGTTTTCTGCCTTAGATGTTTTCATTCTATCCTTTCGCGAATAATACGATTTCCAAAGTTGTTTACGATTTGCGTTTGTCAGGGAAACAATATCGAAGTAATCCCAATCCATACTGGGATAAAGGATACCATTGCGGAATTGCTTCAACATGTTGATTTCGAGCGAACTATACTCCAAGTTACGAGGTCTATCAATATTTTAATATTGATAAAATTACGATTGTGACTTACAAAATTACTTGGGGGGGTGGGACACTACCATGAGACCGGCTATACTAGTCAGCTCATCTAAATCTTAATATTCTCACAAAAGTTGTTAAATTTTCCAACAAGTTCCATCAGAACATTTTCTAATCGCATTTCCGAGTTTCCGAGGGGCGAATTGCAAATAATTTCTTTTTAATATTTTGTGAATGCGGAAGTCTCAATGGAATATTTAAAAGACATGCGAATATATATATTATATATATAGTATTTATATTATATATATAATTAGTTATATATATATATATATATATATATATATATATATATATATATATATATATATATAATATATATAAAATTAGAAAATTTTTTTTTTTTTTATATAAATATATTACTATTATTATTTCTGATGGACGCGAATGCTGAATTTTTACATACAGAGACAGGTTGCGCGGTTGTTTTCGCAGGTTTCCCTAAAATTTTCAACAACCGCCCGGTTGCGGTTATTTTTGTGCTGGTTCCTTAAATTTTTCAACAAACCGCGGTGCCGCGTTAGCGCGATAAAAACAAAATTTAACAAATGTTTGTTTACTTCTACTACTACTACTACTACTACTACTAATAATAATAATAATAATAATAATAATAATAATAATAATAATAATAATAATAATAATAATAATAATAATAAATTAATAATTAATAATAATATCAATAGTAATAATAACAATAATATAATAATAATAATAATAATAATAATAATAATAATATTATATTATTATATTATATTATTATTATTATTATAATATTATTATATTATTATTATATTATTATTTATCTTATATTATTACTTATTATTATTATTATTCATTTATTATTATATTATCTTAAATTGTCTAAATTATATTATTATTATCAAAATTATTATTAATTATTAGTTATATTATTATTATTATTATTATTATTATTATTATTATTATTATTATTTTTATTATTATTATTATTATTATTATTATTATTATTATTATTATTATTATTATTATTATTATTATTATTATTATTATTATTATTATTATTATTATTATTATTATTATCTAAATTATATTTTGTTAGAATTTCATCAAACTTTTTAGAAAGATACTCTCCAGTTTGTTTCTCATGCTAAGGTTCTGCACATAATTTAGTTTATTTTTCCAAATTTATCATTAATGCCATCACAAGTGAGAGATAAGAGAGACACCCCGGATGATGACGTATCTGGTCAGATATCGGTAGTAAATGTTAATTTATTTCCTTTCAGTTGGGCTACAATATTTTTAACTTCTTTCGTGACTGAGGAGTGAATCTTGTTTTATACTCTGCTCTCATAATAATGGCGCTATTTAATTTTATATTGCGGGTTGACTTCAGTCACGAATCGAATAAAGCCTATGCCTTCAACATAACTAAAGGGAAGATCCTGCATAATAATCATTTCTGCTGCTCGATAGTCGAGTAATTTTTGATCTTGAATTATCATTGTCCCAAGGCTTAATTTTTTGATAGCATTCCTTTAGAGTTTGAGATTTACGTTTTGCCTCAATTTTCATTTTTTGCAGAGGTGTCTCTTTTTCTTTTCCTTTTTTCCTTTTTTTCTCTTCTCATATAATACCTTTTCTTTATCACTAAGTTCTCTATATTCATTTCTATTCAACGATCGTAGGTCATTTTTTTAAATTAGCTGTGCTTCTTCCTTTGCGAGAATAGGTTTTATTGCACAATTTCCATTTAGCAAATTCATTTGATTCTTTCAAGTAAAACTCCCACCACACGCTCTTTTCTCTATCCGTAACACTCATTTTTTTCTCCTGTGAGAAAAGTTAAGAAACGCAAAGTTCCGATTTATTTCGTGAAATGTTATTCTATAATTAGATATTTGTAATTTTCTGAAAAAAAAAACTGAAATATTATATTACGTACTCTAAGTCTAAGGTATAAGAGAGTATTTTTGAAAAGATAACTTCCTGACAACTGCAGTTGCGGCTGTGAAGACCAGCGGCAACCGCGGTTGCGGTTGCAGTTGCGGTTTCGGTTGCTTCGCATTTGCGGTTGCGGTTATTTGCTCTATTACTAATATATATATATATATATATATATATATATATATATATATATATATATATATATATATATATATATATATATATATATATATATATATATATATATATATATATATATATATATATATATATATATATATATATATATATATAAATATATATATATATATATATATATATATATATATTATTCTTTACACCTTTTCTCAAGAAATAAATAGTTGCTGGAATTGTACAGTTAGAACAATTTTAGCTTTTCTTGTGATTTACAAAATTAAAGATATCATACGGTGTTATTACAGTACTGCATGCAAAAGTGTTTATAAGGTAGTTTGGAAAATAGATAACGGGAGTATGTTCCAGACTTTACCAGTGGAGTACATGCAAGATTGAGCATAACTGTTAAGTCTGAGGTCAGAGAGAGCATAGAGAAACATGAGACTGTGCAGAAAGGTGTGTCGCAGGTACCCTTCTCAATGGAGGAGGTATGTGATTGAAGAGTTCAGAAGAGCAGTGTCCGTTATAATAGCGATGAAATAAAGAGAGTACCGCAACAATTCGATTTATAAGACAAAAAGCCTTAGACTCAACCATTTGAAAAGGAGCTGTGTGAGTGGAATCACTCCAGATGCTTGAGGTATACTCTATACAGGGGCGAACGACGGCAATATAAAAATCAAACAACTGAGGGGGCGTGAAAAAATTCTGAATGTGCCTCAAAACACCCAACCTTTTAGAAGCATGTTTAAAAAGAGAAGTAATATGAGCCTTCCAATTAAGGTCTCGAGAAAAATAAATACCAATAATATTAAGGACAGACGAAGATTTGAGTTATGTGTTTTCAAAGAAAAGCTGTGTGAAAGATTATGTGGAGTGGAAAGATGGAGGATCTAAACTTTTGAGTAAATGAAAGCATTCTTGTTCTCAATGCCCGAAAGAAATTCGAGAAAGATGAGATGCTAGTTGATCCAAGGGTGGCCTCCTAGCGTGAGCTTATTGTTGCTGAAAAGGACGTCTATCAAAATGAGGAGAGTAATGAAGGGTGGAATCGTCGGCATAGGAGTGAATATGTGATGAAGCAAAAGAGAGAGGTCTTTTATGAAAAGTAGAAAGAGTTAGGGATAAAACAGAACCATGAGTAACACCTCTATTTATAGATTTAAAGGATAAACGGTGGCATTCACCAAAATATTGAAAGAAAGAGGACCAAGAAACAGAAAAAATAGAAAGAAGATCTCCAGTACAGCGCTTCTTACGAAAGCCGCATTGGCTAGCAGAGAAAAGATTAGAAGAATGGAGATGTTTTTAAATCTTCCTGCTAGGATAGATTCGATAACTATAGATAGAACAGAAGTTAGAGAGATTTGGCGATAGTTGGAGAGTTGAGATTGGTTCCCTTTTTCGTACAGGAGCACCTTTCCGGTCAGAAAAAAAGGCCAAAGTAGAAAGACAGAGACGGAATAATTTAACAAAGCAGAGTGCAAGCTTGAAAGCACAAATTTTGAGAACTATAGGAGGAATACCATCAGAACTGTAAGCTTTCTTAGTGCTAAGCTCTGAAAAAGCAGAAATAACACCATTTGAAGAAATTACTATATTAGCATAAATATGTTGGAGGGAGATGGAGAAGAAGGAATAGCACTGGAATCGTCTAAGGTGGAATTAGAAGGAAAGGTTTGAGCAAAGAGTTCAGCTTTAGTGGAAGGTTAAACGGCAGTTATGCAAGGAGAAGAAGCAAAGTTAAGAGTTAACATTTTTTGAAAAATTTCAAAAACGTCGCGAGGAAGAGGAGCCAGTAAGATAATTGCATTTTCTACTGAGAAAGAATTTTTTAGTGCCATTGAGAATAGATTTTGCACGATCTTGGGATAAGTTCCAAGGGTTTCTGAAATTTGAAGATGACATTAATTCCAAAAGCAGCATCCCTGTGGCTAATAGAACGAGAACAAACAAAGCTAAAC
>JABUQX010083789.1:0-25017 GCA_015478945.1 Trachelipus rathkii | reverse complement strand
TATATATAAGATATATATATATATATAGCAGTTATTATTTAGGGTATAGATATGAGGTAGATATAGTATATGTATGTATATTACATATATATTATACATAGTTGAAGTAGGGTGAGTATGTTGTTGGTTATATATATATATATATATATATATACATATATATATATACATTTGTATTAAATATCAGTCTTTAACAGTGATTCTAAAAATTTCTCCATTCTAATTTCAGGTTGGTGATTTCTCTGCCATATGAAGGTTCCGAAGTAGAGTCCCAAATTTTCTTTATTGAAACCCCTGCAAGGGATTACCATTTCTACCTGAAAATAAAGGATTAGTAAAAACTTACTATTAAAAGCGTATACCTGGGTTGTTAGAAAAAGAAGAAAACGGTGGGATTTGTAAGTTTCAATTATTAGGTTAGGTTAGGTTGAAGAAGAAGTTAGTTAGGTTAGTTAAGTAGTTAGGTAGGCTAGATTAGTTAGGTTAGTTGATTTGTATGCTCTTTAGATTGTTAAGACTTTTCTTATTAAAATAATTATTTTACCTGGCTCCAGGTGCTTAAATTAGTATTTTATGGGCACAGTTTGTTTATTTTTTAATGCTGGTAATTTGCTCACTATTAAATGATTATAATCTAATGTGGTTAAATCCTGTACCATTTCCAAGCGTCTGAAATTATGGTAGTTCCTTTTTTTTTTAATATTTTCTTTCAACACTTTAAGTGTGGCGCTGTCTCTCTTGTTCGTTGGTATTGTATTAAATATCACTTTTTCTTAATTGCTATGTGTTTAGACTTTCTTTCGGGATATCTATATTTCTTTCTTTGAATTAACTTGTATTTAGTGTATTTAAAAAAATTTCCTAATACTTAAGCATGGAAGAAAAATTCGTAACATTTTTGAAAACACAAAAAAGAATATGCTTTCATATTTTTGGACTTCATTTAAATTTCTTCTATTATTTTAATTTTATACACTTTTTATTTATAAGCATGAAAATTATTTTAAAAAACTCGTAGGTATTACTGATGTAATAATTATGTATATATCGAATGCAAGAAAGTTTGCTGGTCACGAAATACACCTTTCTCTATATATATATATATATATATATATATATATATATATATATTATTATCATTATTATTATATATATATATATATATATATATATATATATATATATATATATATATATATATATATATATATATTATCGTAATGTAGAGGGGAAGGGATAAGCAGATAGATTAGAGGGTGACGTAATGAAAGATAGAGAGTTATATATATACATATGTATATAGTATATATATAAGATATAAAGTGTACATTAACTTGTTAGCAGAAAAACATGTGGTACAACATTGATGGTAGATGATATACTTTTGTGATCAATATATATATATGTTATATATAGTTATAATATATGTTATAAAATATAAAGTTATTATTATATATATTTATATATATATATATATATATATATATATATATATATATATATATATTTATTTATATTGATTTTATTTATTTAATTCTATTTTTGCACATTAAATTTTGCATTATTATTCGAGTTTATATTTTTGCCTATTGCGACTTGCATAATATAAAACCTCTCCTGAATTTCAGAAATGAATGAGTGTGAAATGACCCAACTGTTTTGTTTCATTTGTGGGAAAGTCACTTTTCCTGAACAGAAGATGAATATAACAACCTTTGATAAAAAAGCTACTTTGCTTACTTGGAGTAAAACTTGAAGATCAGGATAAAACCTTTGCTCCTCATGTCTGCTGCAAAACGTGCGTTGAAGGTTTAAGGAGTTGGAGCAAGGGAAAACAAAAGTCTCTCCCCTTTGGTGTTTCAATGGAGTGGAGGGAATGCAAAGATCATGTTAGTGACTGTTACTTCTGCATGACGAATTTAGCAGGTATGACATGAATAAGTTCTTTCATTGTATTAAAAATGTAATATATACATTTGGTAGTAGAAATTGCATGTATGTTTGTTTTGTTTGCTTTTAGTAATAAATCGAAAGAACAAGCAACACGTGAAATATCCTGAAGTTCCATTTGCCATAAAACCGGTACCTCATGATTCAGGAATTTTCCCAATCATCCAGACAAAACTTTCTTGACGCAAGATTCCGAGGACGAATTACATGATGTTGCTGTCGATGATGATGCTGTGGTTCCCCCATGTATGAAGCCACTTCTGAGATGAATCAACCTAAGCCATTAAGGCAATCAGAACAATTTAAACTTAGGGATTTGGGATAGTCCAAAGAATCATCAATTGCTTGGGTCACTGCATCGCGAACACAATTTGTTAAGTTCAGAAACAACATTTTATTGGTACCGCCATCGTGAAAGGGAGTTTCGTAAATATTTCACTGCTGACCAATCCAAATCTCTTACTTACTGCAATGATGTGAAAGGTCTCATTAACGAATTGGGTGTGGAGTATGTTCCTGTAGAAACCAAAAGTTTAAAAGCAGTACTTCTTAACCATGGTAACAAGATGGCATATGTGCCTGTTGGTTTTTCAGTGATGCTTACTGAAACATACGACAACCTGAAGCATCTGATTCAGGTTTTAAACTATGAAACACACAATTGGAAGATATGTGGAGACATGAAGGTAAGAATATATCTATATTTCAGAAAATTTGTATCTTTATTGCTAAAAATCAGTTAACAAAACCCAAACCGGCTAAAAAAAGTTTTCAAACGCAGGCCAGTGTTATGATTATTTTTTTCAAACAGTTTTGATAAATTTGCCTTGAACCCAAGGAAATTACTTTAATAATATCAATTTTGCAACTGCTCTATATTGTGAATTTTCCATCATTGCATATTGTATTTGATATTGTTTTAATAAAATAATTTTTTTAAAAATATTAATCATTTAATTATCTAAAAATGTTTCTAGCTCTAAGGTCCTTCATGGTTATGATACATATATATATTATGTTATTATTTCATCTGATTATTATTGGTTACACTTCAAAATTATGAAAGAAAGAGCATATATATATATATATATATATATATATAAATATATTATTATATTATTATTATTATTATATTATATTATTATATATTATTATTACATATATATATATATATTATTATGGTATATATATATATTATTATTACATTACATATTATTATTATTACATATATGTATATACATATATATATATATTATTATATAGCAAAGAAGATATATATATATATATATATATATATATATATATATATATATTATTATTATTATTTATATATATATATATATATATATATATATATATATATATATATATATATATATATATATATATATATATATATATATATATATATATATATAATATATATATGTTATTATTATATATATATATATATATATATATGTTTCTTATAAATTTAAGCTGCCCCCTAATATCATGGAAGCTTTCATACTTCCATGCATAATACAATGTAATGCACTGGGAGAACTGTTTTTATTTGCCAAACTAAAGCCCTCCCTTAATAATCTAAACAACAGAACTATATACCAAACATTAGAGTTTTTTAAGATTTTTGTCCCTTAAATGCTTGTCTTCTCTCTATTGATATGTGTTGTATGATCACTTCACTTTGTGGAATATGGTAGACTTCTTATAAATTTGAATTGATGTTGACAGTATAATGAAATTAAAATCAACACACTAAAAATCGTATTACTCTATTTTAAACAACCTCTTCATGTTTAAAGGCAAATTTAAAGTATCAATATTTTCAAGTACATTAATACTTCAGAAAACCCTGCTGACCTTATAACTAGGGGTATTACATTTAAGAAATACAAAGAACAGCTTCAATTTTGGTTGAGTGCTCCTCCATGGTTGTGTAATGATTTGAGAAAATGGCCTGATTATCCACTACTTTCCATCTCTTCAGAATTAAAAAATTCTATGTTTGTTAACATTGGTATGATTAATGTACAACATGCCATTATAGACATAAAAAAATATTCAAATTTCACCAAGCTTATGAAGGTGACTTCATACTTATTCAAGCCTTTCTGCATTAAATCAAAAGCAGACCCTTATCAAAGGTCATTACAGTATTGGGTTAGACAAGTGCAAGCTAATAATTTTGCAGCTGAAATAACTTTCTTGCTGGATGACAATAAGGAATATGCAGCAGATTCCAAACTTAATCAACAACTTAAACTTGTTCATAGATGACAATGGCATTCTAAGAAGTAAAGGTCAATTATCAAAATGCCTTATCTTCTTTGACTACAATGTGAACAATCCCATATTGTTGTCAAAGCATCATCACTTCACAACACTTTTAATTAGCCATTGCCATCACAAAGTACAACATTTGGGAATGGGATCCACACTTAACTTTCTCCGCAATCAAGGTTTTTGGATTCCAGGAGCAAGGACAGCAGTCAGGAATGTTATTCATAAATGTAAAACTTGCACTAAAATGAACATCTTTGCTTTCAAATATCCCAAATATACTGATATACCTAAAAATAATATGAATCTGGTAATCCCCTTCAAACACGTTGGAGTTGATTACACAGGACACATTTTTGTGCACAATAAAAAAGCAAACACCTCAGAAAAAATGTTCATACTTGTATTCACTTGTCTGAATATACGAGCAATACACCTTGAGCTGCTTCCAGATATGACGGTTCAGAATTTCTTACTAGCATTCCAGCGCTTTTGCAACTGCTATAACATCCCTGAATATCTATATTCAGATAATGCCAGAACATTTGTAAAAGGTGGTGACATTTTGTCAAATGCATTATCTTCAGATGAATTCACTGAAGAGTTGTCCAAAAATCATATCAAACATCTCAGCTTGGATTTCGAGCCTATTGGAAAGATTGATTACAACTTTAAAATACTATATGTATAAGGTAATCGGTCTCTCCAAGCTTACATACTTTGAGCTTTTGACCACACTTTCATTCATAGCAAACGCCATCAATTGCAGACCTTTATCTTATAGTTCAGGTGTTGATACTCTTGAAGTAATCACTCCAAATTCTTTCCTCAAAATGCACAACACATCATCTTTGATTTTGAGGGATGAAAATTCAGATGTATGGGTCAGTGAAGATAACAAAGACAAGTTGGAAGTCACACTGGAGAATCAAGAGCGTATGTTTTATGAATTTAAGCAACTTTGGTATGACACTTACCTTCTTAGCCTGCGTGAGCAGAGCAGTTATAACAAGTTGCTTAAAACAAAAATTAAAATAGATGATGGGGCCCTGATTAGATCTCCCACCAACTAATTTGGTTACTAGGTCGGGTTTTGGAAGTAATATTAGGACACGACAACAAAATAAGATCAGTGAGGCTAAAAGGAAGAAATGGCATTGTAGCTCACCAATCCTACAACAACTGGTATTTCCAATTTGAACCCATCACCCTGACCGTCACTGCCTTCCTCTAGCCTTGACACAAACCTGTCAATCAAGACGAACCTGAAATACTCAAAATCGATCACAGATCGACTTATAACCAACACTATGATAGATCTAATGAGCTGGGGCTTTGAACTAGATAAATTTATCAAGGCCAATCTTGCTGATTTATGAATTATGACAATTACACCAACATTCATTGCATATCTTATGTAGATTATTATAAATCAGTAATGTTGATCTTCAATCTACACATGACAAATCCCAATCTGTTTTTTTGGGAGAGGGTAAATTCACAAATTTTTTCTTTGGTAAATTAAGCACAGTTTATGTTTAAACTGTCGATTGTAGATTATATCTACAATACAATCTTGTGAAGGTTAATTAAATTATATTTTCAACTTCATAATCAATGTTTAAGTTTTTTTATTTATTATTTTTGTAATGCTACACGTCATAAATATTACTCGTATTCAAACGCAAACAAATAAGATGTCGCGGCATCTTCTCCACTGTTAGAACGGTCAGCTTTACGCTCGGTAATACTTGAAGTCGATGGAGTCTAAATTGTGAACATCCAGATTAAAAATTATAATTTTGTCGAAAAGTGTTTCTTATTAATAAGTCCATTATTTAATTATATGGCATATCAATCAATTGTTAAGTTGTCGATTATCTGTGTACTTAAGTTCAAAATTGAATCAAGTGAATCTAATACATTGTACACTATTTTGCTTAAAATTGAACTAATGTCAAATATAATGGAAAGAATATCATATGTAATCAAGACGCACCGCTTGGAAAGCTTGGATATTATTATAAGTATATTTTGGCAAATATACTTCGCGATTTCTTTAGCTAAGATCCTACTTGTTATCAATCTTAATCTAAAGTCAGATTATAATGCAAGGTCTACAGACGGCATCTGCACATACTTACGATTGAGTATGAGTAGCTGATATAATTAGGAGTTAATATTGTGTGTGGCCCAGTCTACAAGGTTTTATTCTTTTTGATTAGGAGACATGGATAATTATCGGATAAAATTTAATATCTCAGTGAGTATTAATAAGGTGTACCGTATCAACACAAGGTTTAGCTATTCATTCATTTCACTTATTGATTTAAATAGTTATTTACATTAAAGGTTTTAAAATAGGAAAAAAGGACATTATCACTTGTTTGCGAATTGCTTCCACGCAAGTAGGCGTTACAGTATATTACCTCTTGGGTGGTAGCAAATGTTGCAACTATGTTAGGCAAAATCATTAAAGGGTTTTTGCTCTGGGTAACAGGACAAACATATATTGCATGATACAAACCATATTAAGATTTAGTGCCCACATCAAAAATTTGTAATATACTATAATATATTATATATATAATATTTATCAGTATATATATATCAATATATATTATATAAATACTATATATATATACTAATAATATTATATATATAATAATATTAGTATAATTATATATATTACTATATATATAATACTATAATATATTAGTTAGGACTGGAGCGACATCTCGAAATTTGCCCTGAACCCTTTGATTTTCTGCTCTTAAAACTTTTCAAACCGTTGCATTTTTTTTGCGGTTCTAAACTTTAAACAACTACGTTTGGCGGTTATGCATAAAAACTTAACCATTGCTTGTTTTACTATATACTCATTCTACTACTATATACTACTATAATATATAATCCAAATATATAATTAGATAAATATATAAAAAGTAAAATATATTATATAATAAATAATATATACTAATTATTTATATATAAAAATATATAATAGATATATAATATTAAATTTATAGTTTTTATTTTTATATTTTATATTAATATTTTTAATATTTTTATATTTATTATATTATATTATTATTAAACCTTAAATTCAATTGCTTTACATGTCAATACCCTGTTGCAGGAGTTTTAAATCGAACGGATCTGCAACCACTTCATTCCCACCCTACCGCCTGAAACAAGCCCCGCTAAGCATTCTTATTATTGCTTTTTAATCTATTTTTAATTCAAATTTATTAGATTATTTCCCTTTGATTCTTCCTTTCTGCAGACCATCACTACAAGTCCATCATCAATTTCATCTCGGGTTGATCCTTCTCTTTTAATGCGATCATTAAAACTCTAATTCGTCTCATACCTTAGCGAATGCATTTCATTCGTTTTTTTTCCAACAAAGTGTTTGCTGGATTGAAGTTGGGCTTGTTATGTCGTCGTAAAGTCTTTAATGGGAGTTGTTAATAAATCTTTCCAAGAGGTCCAGTGATCTCGCGGCGCTCAACGTAAAACATGGCACTCACCCACTCAGGTGAAAAAGCTCAAGTTACTAAATCGAAGACTACTCAAGCCCAGACGCAACAGCGGCTCCCAACAGAATTATAAGTAACAGAAAGGGTAAGAGCACGCACCAAAGGCGAATTCCAAGAATATAATGATCAACTGTAAGTTCCAGCCAGTAAATAAAACCATCTAAATAAAAAGCCCAATACAGGAGCCCCCGCCAGAACGCGGTTCTGACTGTTACAGATGGAGGGGGACCAACCAGCGTCATTGGCGAGAATTGACAAAATTATCTATGTCCCTGGTTAAGCGATAGTTATCTCGCAGTACACATTTCAACAAGAACTAACCTACGTTTCTGTATATTGATAATTAGGCTGTATTATTGATTCTTTTAGTTTAAATCGATGCATATCTTTTGAATTATGAATTATTACTTCATATAAAATGAGATATTCACAACTAATTTTAGTGATTTTACTAAAAATTATTTATTAAATGAAAATTATTAAGTATATGATATTTCAATTATTGTATTTTATTGTTATTAATTATAATGATCTATAATATTATTATGTTGATTATTTATTTATTATATGTATATATATAAAGATTACTTTTTAAAAAAATAAAAAATTTCATAGACATTCAATTTGAGGTTACTTAAAATATATTCTATTAAACAGTATTATTATTTTATTCATTATTTGATTATTTATTTAATTGATTATTAATTAATTAATTATTATTTAATGATTATTATTATTATTAATTTAATTATTATTTATTTATTATTATTATTATTTCATTAATTAAATGATGATAATTGTGAATTGTTAATTCTCATTTATATATTGTTATTTTTTAATTGAATATTATGTACTATTAATAAATTATTAATTATCTATTATTATACATTATTATATAGTATTAGTATTATTATTCTCCTTGCTTAATATAGTGTGAGGAACAGATCATTCTACGTACATGCATTATGAGCGGTGTTGTATATAATAAGGTATTACTCTTCCTCACACACTAATATACTGCTGTAAGAGTCGCCGCTCCAATTTCAAAATATATCTAACCTCCCTATTCTATACACACACACGGCACAGCCAAATAAATATTCGCGGTGGTGTTGAAGAATCTTTTCCTTTATAGTGTCTCGGTTTAAATTATCTCATCCTCATATTCTGAAATACAAGGTAAGGAATTATTATAGACTCTATCTCAATTCATTATTCATTATTATACTCATTTATGGTAGGTACCGCGCATGGTGAATTTATGGTATTATTATTATTATGTTGGATTTACGGTATGTCTAGATCTATGTTATTATTATTATTATTATTACATTATATTATTGGTTGGATATATTACATAATATTTATTAATTATCCTCATAAAATCTTTAATTATTTATCTCCCAATTCTACCAATATAGGTTTTCTACTTTTATTTAATTAATTATATATTTAGTATCATTATTAATTTATTTTGATATTCTAGTTAAATTATAATCTTTATTATGCATTATTATAATTATTATACTCAATATATCATAATCTTATTATGGTTATATATTATGGATTTTATTTTTCGTTCGAATTATGATATGATTATTTCAAGTATGTTTCTAATCATTATATTAATTATTTTATTCCCTACTATATTTATAATTGTATATTGTATTTAAATTAAATATAACAAATTTATATAACAATATTATTATTCATTATTCATTATATATTGTATTACATTATACGTCATCCTATTATAATTATCATTATATCTCTATATGCGCCTTTTTCCTAGTATCGTTGACTGTATAGTAGATTACCCTTTCAGATACTACAAATTAACTTCAATCAGTTGAGTCATCACCTCTCTATTCTTATGCAGATGATTCATACCATTTTACATTATTTTTTTTCCATATTTCAATTTGTCCGCACAACTTGCTGATGAATTAGACATATCAAGTTGGTATCTAATCATTTCTCTAGTTTTCTAATAATATTTCTTTCCTTTATGTTTGTCTGTTTGTTTGTATTTACAGTAGACAGACAGACACAAAACGCAGTTTACTTGGTGTCCTTCAAATATATTTGTATATACCTTCACTTTTTGGTATTTATTAAATGAATATATAGATATTATGACCAAGTCGAAGGGAGCTAAAAGGCCTAGTTCCCATGGAGAATTTCTAATTCAAGAGCATCGAAAGAGGAAGGGTCCATTCAGAAGGAAAATACCAAAAGAAAAAACGACGACGGCAACAGACCTTCTGTCTATCCGGAAGTCACAGCGACGTTACGGTAGCAACAGCACTGATGAGAACATTCCTGATTTGAACTAATTGTGGGATTCAAATCGTACACAAGATGCGAAAAAAAAAAAAAAAAAAAAAAAAAAAATTGACGAAATAATACAGAAATAAAAAAAATGAATGGATAAACAGAAAAAAACAAAAACAACAGAAACGAGCTTAGGGACTGAAAAAGTGTAGGATTGGCTGTCTTTGGAAGTCCTCTACAGTCTGCCCTTCTCCGAACATTTGAAGTTTAAGAGTGTCAGTTCCAGATGTCTTAGCCTCTGCCCGTCATTCACTTCTCACACTTAGCTAATTAGTAAACGAATCAGACTATAAAAGCTTGAACGATGAGTGACTAAGATCCTTCAAGACTCTTGCAGCGGCGCTGATTCTACAAGCAGACGATAACGAGACTGTTCTTACAACATGTCAAAGGATGACGAAAGCAAACAAGTAAATCAGTTGCTGATGATTTATCTGCAACTCTAAGTAAATCTATTTAGAGAGTTCAATCTACTTCATTCTTCAACGTAAGAATTCCTTGTTGCTCTAGGCAACAACGCATAACTTCGGTCTTTTTGTAGCCTCAACTGCTACAAAATGCTTACCACTATTTGATGGAAACTTCCAAGTGCAACCTTTCTCAATCATTTTGGAATCACTTTGAAGCAATACGACGAAAGGTCCGAGTTTAAGGACAAGATATTACAATTGGAACTCTCTTTTCACTGCCCTTGAAGGGTTAATGCCTGAAACTTGCTGTTCCGGGTACTCCACCGGCGTCGGAGAGAACTACCAGACTTGTTCTGAAGCAGCTCAGAAAATGATGTTGGTACCGAAAGCTAAGGTCTTATCGAGGCGCTAATTTTGAATTATTGTGGACTGGCTTCCCTGATATATAGCTCATGAGGATCTGGTAGAGATTGTACAAGCAGGATTTAGTTCTGCTATGTAGAATCCCTTAAGAATAGGAGATGAATGGTTGATTGTAAGGTTGCTTGCATACAAACTTACAAACGGATAAGAGAATTCGCCTCCATAAAGCTCGGAACCACCTAGTTACCCAGGAGATAGCAAGGACGAAAGATTAAGCCGCGGAAGGGCGCAGGCCAAAGAGATTATATATTTTTTTGCATTGTATCTCCAATTAATGCTCAGAAATTGGTCAAACTGGATGGAAGAATGAGGTTTCTCAGATCACTAGCCTAACTACCTCACTCTTTCTCTGAGAAGGTCACTTGGTAGTACAAAATTTCTTCGCTGTAATCGAAAGAGTGACGTGAGTACGCTAGATCATGTAGCACACCAGAAGTAAAGCAAAATAATCTCAATTAAGGAGTAACACTGCTGTCAAAATAAAATACCAAACCAAGAACAATGACAAGCAAGTGTTGCACTTCACCATGAGAGTCTCCAAACTCAGCTAAATGAGCTCACAAGATACTACGGACTTACAATGTACACGTGACTTGGTACGGAACTTCGAAATTCTCCAACATAGCACTAGAGCCGCAAACACCAAAACTGCTCAATAACTGCAGGCCATCCAACCTCATTCTAAGCAAAATACCTGGCGGAATTTAGAGATTAAAATATTGATACGATATATAATTTGCTATGTTAAGTGACCATGCATATATAACTTCGAGAGTGTTGTGTACTATAGACATTCTTCGAATTCACGCAACTCGAATGTTTGTCACAACAGAGTTGTTAAGAAAGGTTGAGAGATAGTGAAAGTAGTGATATACAGGCAGACAGTCAGAACACCTCCCATTGCACCAACCAACCAAAGGCAGTCTGTTTAAGTGTTCAAGCAACTTACAACAGATAACATCATGTAGATGTTTTGTGGATACACCGTGTCAAGCGTACGCGAATAAATCGGAATCGCGCAGCTCGACAAGTACAGGATATTCCCCACAGCAATCGCCGCACCATAACTCCAGCGATCACTAACACTACCTCAGAGGATGCGATTACAGAATGTAGACAGAATCGACGCCCTATCTCCTCCAGGCAGACATTTGAGAGGATCTGATCTCCTTTCCAATTAGCATAATTATTCTTCGTTTACTTAAAAGGGAAGTCGAAGGTACTATACTTGTGCAAGACTGCGACTGGTTAATATAGAAGTGCTAGACGAGTCCTCGCAACTCAGCCACTCAATTCGGAGCAGTCGCGACCGAGAATTGGCATTTCTAACCCCCCATCCTGCATTGCAAATCCCCCCCCCCCCCCCCCCGTCTTGTATCTCGGCTCAGGTGGTGAGAGCATTAGCGCCATGCTCTCTCCCTTCACTCAAATTCGTCATAGCTATTTTAACGGCATCAATCAAAATGGCCCTGCCATGTTGCTGATTGTCGTGACTTTAAAATTAAGACGGAAGGATAGCACCAAATGGAATCCCAATCTCTGTCTTATAGTTGTTGATCACTTCCCATACCAGATATTCATATCCCTCTGGAACTTGGCAGACGCACTCAAACTATCATGGGATAGCTACACAAGGACTCGAGTCTCAGATTACGGCTCCAACCCCTATCTAGTGAAATCTCACGAGCCTATGTACCAGAAAATCTTAATAGGAGATATATCTAGGTCTAAATACATCATGTGCCAGAAACTATCTTTGAGAGTCCAGATACATTGGAAGAACTATTCCGCGGGATATGATCAACCCGCATTAACTCACCGAACTGAGTAGGCTTAAGCGAAACAAAAAGCGCGTGTAGTGTAGAAATTAGACCTCTTGTTTTGGATGGAGATTATCCCTTTTTGTCCAATGCAAAGTCATGGGAATAACACAAGGTTTTCGTTCGTTTCAAGATAAGCGGGCCTATCGTCTGCTTCCGTGAGAATTTCGGTCTCATAATGGAGCGATTTCTGACACCGAGACAAAACAATACCCCATTCAATGGATAGCGAGAACTGCATACCACTTCCCTACCAACACATGCTAAGGAGTAACCGTAAATGTCATTAACCATCTTGAACTCGAACATTCTTCTCAAGTCAAGGCGCAGTGCATGAGGAGGTGGTGAGAGAACAGCCACGCTCCCTTTCTTCACCATAGATGCAAATTCGCCGAAGAGAGGAAGGAGAGGAAGCCTTCAATTCCCCACTGCAGATTAAGATTATAATACGAGCATAAAACTTAAGATCTGAATTACATCCGTTGTCCGTTCGTGCTATATGCTTCCATAATCACAACCCTATTGAATCCTACCAATGAACTCTGAGTGATCATCTCTCTATGCTCGTGGAAAAAACGCAATACGTTAGATAGAGCTTCACTTCACGGGTCTAAACCTACACCTCATCTTTGGAGAGACGAGCTTTCATGCAGGTTTTTGGGTCGTCAGAGCCCTACTACCAATACACTCCACATTCAACAGTACATCCCCTCTCTGGGGAGTTAGTAGGATCTGAGTAGGTCTCCTCCTTGCCGTATTCCGCAGCCCTCATAATAGTCTCGTTTACCTCCACGCTAAACGGAAGAGCTAGTCTTATCCGGGGACCCGGTTAATTTATAAAAGGTATCGGTACCACGCTTTCGTTGCTGAGTATTTCCTCGATATAACCAGTAGTATGACATGGCGAGTAAGTGGGCACTCATTTGTAACATTATCTATAATGCAAGTGCTAGTGGAATAAATGTTTAACATGCCATCCTAGGGACACGTTGCTAAAATCTGAACCTCTTGCTAATGGTTAATGTCTTGGTGTGAGCGATGTGGTCCTCGTTTGAAATGGAAATTAGGTATAGTAAAAACCCTTCACACTTCTCCTGCATGGTACGAATCCGATCAGTTTCAGTTAAATACAAAGAAATGGGGAGATCACTCGACTAGGAGTGCACTATACCCTTAGAAATCATTCTAATTCTTTAATTTAGATGACGCGTCCTCATTTTAAAGGAACCAACCTCGGACATTGGTCCAACCGGAGGAATACACGATCAAGCTCACATCTTTAGCGAAACAACGCATTGTGGTATTCCTTGACATGAAAGGAATGTAGTCCGAATAAAAAAGGGCTAAAAACAAGTATTTTTGTAGCAGAAGGTTTTTACTTCTCTTGGCGCCAAAAAGTCGCTTCCCAAGACAGTTCTTCAGGCGAATAACTGCAGACTGGAACAAGAAAGGCGGCGTCTTAGGATAATTCAGTTCTTAAAGGAAAGTATGATAAAAAAGATAAAGAAAGCGCTAACCGTATTTTGCTCCTGAAAAGCTTCTGCCGAAGGTTGTTTTACGGCCTGCTCGTCGAAGTGTTAATGTGAGATGCAACATTGTAGGTAGATATGTACCATTGTTATTAACTCAGCTAAACTTGGGTCCTATCCCTGTCAATCTCCCCCGGTCAGACATCCAAGGAGCAGGAAGCGCTGTGTCACACAGAACTTAAAAAAGGTCGTGAGTGTTATGGCAAACGAGTGTTGCAGTGTCTATTGGAAGCTACGAGTAAGGGGATGTGGGATGAGCGCGACGTAAACTGCCGTGTAGCGCGCCCCCGCGGTAAGCCGGGAATGTCTTAAAGACAGTGGGAGCAGTAGAATGTGGGAGGGATAGCGGGAAGGTCGGAGTGGCGGAGAAGAGAAGTTGAGGATAATTAAGCTGAACTATTCTGAAATCATAATTAAAAAGACTATAACAATGTTCAGCCATTTTACGTACAGAATGACTGATTGCGACTAAAACTATTAATAAAGGTACAGATTATAAGGCATTTTCTTTGAAATAATTTAGATTTTAAAAGCATGCTGATGTTCAACTTTTTATCTATGACCTTCTCATCTCAAACAAAACCTTTTGCCCGCCGGGTTCCCTTAAGATTTATGGGCCCGCTTACAAACCAAATTCTCTTTAAAAATGTCTTCTTCTACTAGGACCGTTTCACACTTTTTTTTGTAGATTACGAAATATCCAATCCACGTCCACGTACCTTTCTGTATTAAGAAACACACTTCTTTCGCACAGATAATTTGTCTTAGCTTTTCAATTCCACTTATTTTCCTCATTTCATAAAAAAAAACCGAAAATGTAATTCCTTTTGATTATTTTTATAATTAAAAGAGTCACGTTATTCCCTAGACGTTTGGGGCGTATGACGGCCCAGTGTTACCGTCTTTGTTTAAAATGTAATTAACGTAAATAGTGCCCAGCTTTATTTTTCCATGGCCAGATTAAAACGTATGGAGAAATTCGACTAAATGAGGGAACGGTTTAGATAGACTTCACCGGGTACTGGCTCGGTTTATCTCCTTGTTCATTACTTTATGTCCCCACCCTCCTGATATGAAAATATGGAAGGGAGGGGGGACGACAGATACCTGCATCTGGCTTTTGTAAATATCGTTTATAACAAGTCACCATCCCTGCCTGTTTCTTTTCGAGGGAGTTATCGATATTCACATTGACCGCTCTATATCTTCGCCAAGGGGCGTTCCCGTTATATGGAAACCACGTCCCTCCTCCTATCTATCGAAGGGGTGTATTTATTGTGGTTGAGCAATAAACACAATATTTGTCTTAATCTATCTCTGTTCGTAGCAGAACCGTGCATGTTTCGTTTACTACTCCAACAACGATACTATCAAATTGGGTACATGGAATTAGACGAGGGAAACGAGAGTATTCAGTTCACTATTTATTATAATGCTATTTCACATCAATTTGAGAACTCTCTAGAGCGTCCTACGTATACGGGACTGATGATCTTTAGTTTACCTGGATGAAGAGTTGCAGGATAGGTATGATATTCTTACAGTTATATATTAGCCGCTTTTTTTTTGTCGTTCTACTACACTAACTCCCTGGCACATGATATGTAGTCCTTCAATATTCTTTTGCTTTTATTGCAATCACTATAAACATTAACCTGCAGAGAAAATTGTATATTTAGAAAGGTCTGAAAAATCCACCAATCTTTTAGTAGCTTTTTCAAAAAATCGACCATTGTATATTTTTTATATTGATATTATTATTATTTTTCTTATATGTTTCTGCACTATAAGTTTCGATGACACTCCTATCCCTCAGGAATGGTTTAATATAAAAGTTAACGGAAATTTTCCTTCTTCACAAAGGAGTACTTTTGCATCAGTGATTTTGCTTATAAATGCCCATTCTCTACTACTGATTGCCTCTCTTCGCACTCAGGTCATCTCACTCCTATTATTCTCCTAAATTAAACACTTACTTTATTCAGAACAATCGTCCTCTTAATTTGGTGGCGTTCTACCTCTCTTAAATTATTCATCACTTTGATTATTTAATTTAGGTTCTGCTTATATTGTATTGAGGTTTTAGACTTACTAGTAATGAGTCGCCGAGTCCGTGCTTACGTATCTGCGAGACGCCTCATCCTTGTTTTAGTGCTGTGTTTTAGCTCTCTCTCCCCTTTGTTATCTTCTCAATCATAATAGCATCTGCATAACCTTTATCATATTTCTATAATCTATTTTATTTATTCTCTTAATTTAGTAGAACTATATTAATTGTTGAATTCTAATCTCAATCTTGTAAATAATAATATGGTTATCTTAGTAATTAGGGCTATTCTTATGCTTTGTAATTTCTCAGTGTATACCGTAGTTAACTGATCAATTGTGTTTGGTTAATGAATTATGTGTAAGTGATTTGAAATCATTTACCTCAAGTAGTATATAGCTCTATCATTCGTTGGTTTATACACACGAGATATTAATAATATTTTGTAATTTTGTTAGATAGATAAACAAGCACTCCTATCTAACTTAATAATTACTCCTAATAGAGTATGAGTATTCAAGTTGTATGACTTGAAATGCTATCTCTGAGATTTCATCATATCTCGGGAGGATCACACATTTTTTGAAAAGCACTCTGCGATGTTATCTCTCCGTTTTTTTTTTTTCCAATTTTCTGTACACCTTATATCTGATCTCATATACAGGGACATTCTCAAGAATTTCCTCTGTATTATTCTTGGAGAGAGGTTTCCCTATATTGCTTTTGCATAGTGGATTAGGTCACAACATTCATATCTGGGATTCGCGTACATGTTTTCGTGTACGTATGTACGTTTATTAAATAGTTCTACCTGTGAGAAAGCGGGGGGGGGAGTGGCGGCTGGAGGACGGTGCATTCCATTCCGTATCCGTCAACACTACAAAATAATTTCGTTAATTAAATTACATCATTTTTTATGGTACCACGCATATAACTACTTATTTGGTGTTTTGATGTTGCTATTCCTGTTCAGGGAAAGAGATACCCTACATTCGTGGATTGAGGTGACAATGCACAAAACGAGATTATGAGATACCGAGCCCTTAACTCACTTACTTTACGTTATATAGAAAAAAAGGGGGAAATAAATACATTAGAAATGCAGGAAGGGAGGGGGCATGCCCAGTATTACAAACTTTATCGCTAATCCTAGTCGATCTTCCCTTTTTTCCGATTCGCGTTTTCAGATCAAATTACGAGTACTTTCAATAAACGGATAGTATACTTAAACATACCAAACGGTATTATGAGATGGAGAACAATTGAAGTTGGAGAACTTGAAGATCGTGAGAGTATCTACTAGAGTGTTCTCTTCCTATAAAGAGGATATAACTCCACTCGGAGAGAGTATGAAGGCTAACGTAAAGAAAAAAGAAGGAAAAATCCATAGTACATAGACCGAGATGAAGTGGTGGCAGTTCAAGAGAAGAGATTGGTTTCTTTTAACCGTATTTTAAAATTTTTTTCACTGCACCACTCTTAAGGAGCGATGAGAAACATTTCGAGGTTGAAAGACATTTGTGATATAGGAGTAGTGCATATATCGCAAACTATGATAATATCATTAAACCATGCATTTACGTATTTTGATTATTCATTATGAATATATGTCTATAATCAAATTCTCCACTATTAGTACTGCGTTAGAATTTAAAAGACTTGTAGCATTCTAGTATATAAGTTGTTCTGAATCCTCTAAAGTAAGTAGTAGTTGGTAAGATGTTTAGTTTCTGTAAAGTGAGAGTTGGTCCTATTTTTATAAGCTACAAGTGCAGTAATTTTCTATGAAAAGGTAGTTATAGTTACCATAGTCACTCCTTTTATTTTTTGTATCATTATTACTTTTGCTGTTTTTTTACCTTAGTTATAATAACGAGCTCGAAAGCGCACGCGCTCCAGCAGGGGGAACCGGCGTGACCCTGCCGAAACCGACGATGCTAGTGAGACCTAGGCAGGCAGGAATAGTGAACGCGCGAAGCGTAATCATATTCTAGTTATGGCGTATATTATATGCATACCTTATGCGTTCAAATTTATATATTTTCCAAAATATAAATATAATGCGGATATTCTTTATTAAACCATCCTAACACCTTGTGTGATAAAAATATAAACCATATTTTCCTAAATATTATAGGAAAGTATTGATTGCATAATGAAAAAGTTTTATATTATAAAAAACATTTAATGTTTTAATATAAAAATCAAATTTTTTTTAATAAAAAACGTGTTCTTTCTTGTGCCGATGATGGTCAGCTCATTAAAATTAATTTTTTTTGTAGACAATTAGTCATTATTCTCGTGTAATATTTGTATCAAACCCATCCTCCCATTTCATGATCCACTGCGTGACTTGCTTTTACTGCATTTACTGCTTTTTTATCCATAGACCTCAAGCCATATTGTTTGTCGCACCATTTTAGTTGGTAAAATAGTTTGTGCAATTGTTATATAGAAAGGATATCTCTATATTCTCCTAATGGTTAATTGTTATTATGAAACTAGCCAATTTATAAATATAATAAGAAATATTATATGTCATTTTGATTAGTAGCGCTATCTTTACTACGCACCTGTACCGATTATAGGTCCTATATATATATCTGAATCGGTGATGCAAGTTTTAATATTCTATATATATATATATATATAAATAATAGTTTTCGTGTTTTTTAAAGATTAATAGTAATTATTTTAGATTAGATTTTTATTTGATATACAGTCCTCAGTGATACATATATAAAATAGTATTAAACAATATATATGAAAAATATAGTGATATCGTGTAATATATTCTAATCCTAATAGATTCTAATGTAATATATTTGAATACTCTCCCGATAGTGATGAGCGGCACGAGAATAATCGCAACCGCACATATTATTGTCCAATATAGATGCTCCAGACAACCGCGGTTGTTCACTAGTCTGATCAATAGTATCGCACGCAACATTCCCGAAACCGCACTCCCGAACGCTATGGCCTGGATACTCCATTATCATTACAACGCAATACTCGGTTGTCGGGTTAAAATATACTCTCTATGCTTAAAAAAGAAACCTATTCGGCGGCTCTCTCTCCATTTTTTGTTATGATCGCAAAAAAATCACGAAAGATGATCTCTCGGTGTGTCGTCCTCTTATACACCTTTTACTCACTATTGAAATACTTCTAGTATAGAGTATATAATAGACTAACTTATATAGTATTGTGAGTAACTTATAATATACTATATTTGAAAAAATTATTTTATAACTCCACATGACGTGAAGATATATTTAAATAATATTTACAATGCTTATATAAAATAAATATATAAATATCTTTCTATTATCGTTCATCAAAAATGAAAATGTTAATATTTCCTTTATTATCATGTGTCTCACGTTTAATAAATACTCATATACTTTACTTCAAAAGTCTTCTATGTATATAAGAGGGAACTAAATCAGCTCATAGTTACTAATAACAAATAAATATTCTAAGAGATAATACTTGAAATGGTCCACAAACATCTGCAAATAGAAATTCTCCTTGCTTATTACATTCGCTAACGTTATATACTATAGATGCATTACACTCTCACGAATTATATGAGTAAGAATATTTTTGAGTATAAACTTCTATTAATTGAGTTTTGAGAAGGAATAATATATTATCAAATTAGAATATTACCAAAAGCAAAAATGTTATAAACTTTCTTCAGAATATGGGATAAGATATATCTATTAACATTAACATGACTCCTTTTAAAGAATATTTAAATAACTTGCGATATAAAATATATAGCATAACTACTTCATACAATCATAGTGAGCAAATAAACTTCTAGTTGTGATTTATGAAACATGATATGCTCAATTCAGCATCAATAAGTTAGTGTGTAATTATTACAGATTAAAGAATGAGTTTAATGGATATTATATATAGCAATAAATATTTACTAAAAGAATTAAAAATAAGGAATCACTCTCACTCTCACGATACTGAGGATGATCTAGTCAATGTTATAGGTGGAGATGATATGGAGATATTATAATGAAGATATCTAAGATTCTTATCTACAGCCTCGAATTTAATGTGTTTGTTTGATAATATGAGTGTCTGGAGGTGATGCGCTAAAAGATATTTTTCATATCCATCAACTAGTATACCAAGCGAACAACTATTTTCAGCTGCCTCGATTTAAATATTTGTTTAATAATTAGTTATGAGTAACAAGGAGAGATTAAAAAAGTGAGAAATATGCAGAAAATTATTATCCTTAAATCTAATTACAATATGTTGATAAATTTTTTTACAAAAGGCGAATAAACTCAAAGATTCTATTGAAAACATATACTTTCCAGTTTGCACAGGGCGGTAGGGTGGGAAGGAATAATTGTGAGATCTGAGATGCGTTGTGTATTGGTATGTCCTCGATTTCTTTGTCACCCTGTTTTATCTCTGGCAAACAGTGGCTAAAAAATTGCACCCATTAAATGACCAGAAATGTTAGAAATTTCAATATTGTTGTTTAATATTTATATATAATAATCTATAATAATAATATAATAATAATAATTGATATTATAATAAGATTATTAATTAATAAATAAATAATAATAATAATAATAATATAGATGAATAATAAATTGACCAGTATGATAATAATATACGATTAATAATAATAGTTATTATGATTTTATTAATTATAATTATGTAATACTAATTATTTTATATTATTATTATATTATTCCTATTATTAATTATTATTATTTATCGGTTATGTATTATATTATGTACTGTATATATATAGACATTCACCATAATCTTGATCTTTAATGTCTATTGTTTATTTTTATTTATTTATTATTATTAATCCTAAATATATGTAATTATTATTATTTTATATTATTTATTTTATTATTAGTAGTAGTAGAAGAAATTATTGTTTTCAGCAAGTAAGCACTTTAAAGCTAGTTAGTGATTTGGTTGCAAGTAGTGAATGTAATATATATAGAGTCAATATAAGCACATGGATTAATTTTTTATATTTGCACAACAAACTTGAAGAGGCACTTGCACAGTTGGTTTAAAATATATATTGTAACGCTCAGGCAAAAATTATATATTATAATTATTACGTGTCAACAAACTCTTGGTTGAGGTTGTTGAAAGTTTGAAGATAACGGCGAGAAATCGCTCGTCGCTGAACTCTCTCTAACAGGTTAGGCAAAAATTCTATTACTTCCGCACTCATCACTAAACATATATAGATTTTTTTTTAATTTTTTCTCTAAGTTTTTAACCATATACTTCATTTATCATGTTATAATATTATATACGTTTTTTAATGTCATTTTTAAATCTTATTTTAAAATCATTTACTCGTTTTTTTAAGTGATATAGTACTAATATACTTATGTTTAGATACATAATATTTCACTTCTGTTATTTTATCTGTTTGTCTAGTTTTTGTTATGTTTAGTTATATTTATTAGTTGTTGTAGATTAGTCTAGTTTATGAGTTATGTACGTATTATTATGATATATATGAATTAGTATAGCACTTATACTATATATATATATTTGAAAACATTTTGGAATCGATGGCGCGCAGTCTGACAAGTTATCCCAATATTATTTTCATGCAAAATATTGTTTGCAAGTACCAGAGCAAACAACCCTTACATGATTTGTTGACCAACCATATGCAAAACTTTATGACCACCAAGGTAATACTATGTCACGCTACAGTTGTGGTCGGAAGCCAATTGCCCCAACAACATTTGTGAATACATACGTCCCTTCCGGTTTCTTTTTAGCCTTTCTAAAACCACTTATACATGTACAAATAACACTTGAAGTAATAAGTAAAGTGAATACCTCGCTCTCTACAACCTTTAAATTGAATACACACCTTATTATATACACCTGAGAATATTACTTTTTTGACATACTTTGTACTGGGCGAAGATAACACAGATATACAGCCCTCATGGTCTCTAATAAGAATAGAAAATTAGTTACATTGCCTGCGTCAACACAAAATAACCGCTAATCTTATATCAGCTACACTGAACCTCGTATATTTTCACAAATCACTCATATCCGTTATACGATGTATTGAATAATGCTCAGTATATTGACACTCCTAGTTTTACATTATCTGACTTATAGAATTTACCGTTATCGTAGATGATAAAAATGAAATACTTACTAATAAAGAATTTCGACGCTCAGTATTAGATTTGCCGAAAGAAATGTATATACTTGGAATAATTGATTTAAGTTCCATGCTGTTGCAAGAGGTCTGTGTTAGCTTGACTTATTTAAAAAATATATACATTCTTCCATATAGTAGACATTAGCTTACACACATGTACGCAAGCACAAACAAATTACAATTATTAGATTCACTTGATTCAATTTGACTAATTTAAAGATAATCCCAACTTTAAACAATGATTGATATGCCATATTGAATGAAATTAATGCGACTTATTATAAGAACAACAACTCTTGACAAAATATAATTTTTATCTGGATTCACAAATGTTAACAGTTCCATCATCTTACAAGTCTTACGAAGAGTTAAAACTCGCAGACCCCCGTCTAAAGATAGTGGCACTAAAAGATGCACCGTATCTGCCATTAGCTTGTGTGTTTTTTTGGAGCTTATACGGAAGTACATATCTTACTTCCTTTCTAACTAGCACTGTAGCCAATTTATCTAACACTTAGTAACGTCTTTCTAGATAGATACTTCTGAAATGGTTTAAATGATGAGTGGAAAAATATAATTTATCTAACCTCCCAGCGAAGATTGTACTTTAGCTATAATATACCTAATCTGACAGATTTACAAATCAAACTGTTTGAAATTTTACCAAAGAAAAAATCTCATGTGAATATGTACCACGTCCCCCAACAAAAATAGTATTCACGCCTTATCATTCGTATATTTTGAAGATTTTGCAGACCATTTTTGATCTTTATCATTATTATACAATAAATAAATTGCACGATTGTCATACTACTTGTGAGGTAATTGTCAGTATTAATCAGCACGTATTTTTGGCACTTATGTCTTATCATACATTCCTATCTGAGTTTCAAAAGCCCCTCACTGCGTGCTATAGATCATCACTAGTGTTCAGGTTCATCTAATATTTTCGCGCGATCGTGGTGATATTCGATATATTGTGAGTACAACTATTTCAGGTAATCGTCTTGATTGTGTGGTTCTAGCTGTCGCAAGAGTTAGGAAGAGGGTCTTTGGACGGTCGGTGTCCTGTGCGTGCATCGAAGTTCACAGTCTGGGAAATTTTAGAATGTCAATTAGCGTGGGTCGGGTGGCTACAATGCATTTCCGTTGCGTTAAGCCTACTGATCTATTTGTTTCGTGTCCTAGATATCTATTGCACAAAGACCCGGCCGACCCTTAGCTAACCAAAATGTCTTAGATTGATGGGAATCTACATCAGGACCCACTATCACATTCTCACGCACTTTTAATCTTCTTAATTTTCCCAAGCAACTTAGTATAAATCTCTGCTCCTGATCACGTCTTCTGGGTAGGCAGCTCAGATAGGTAGTGGGTCGTACCAAAAGTCTTGATCCTATAAATTACATAAAAACAAACGCTCCTCTAGAATACGTATCAATCCAGTGTCACATTTTCCCACCGGATCGGTGCCTAATCTTGTTATCTTCACCAATTGCTTACGCACACAACATACATCTGAACTTTTTTTCGAGTACCCCTCTCAAAATACTATAGCACATCGCACTCTGTGCTTGTGGCCATTTTAGGAAAGAAAATTTGGCAGTGATACTTCAAGTATCACAGATCCCTCTTAACTTCTTCCTATAAAGAGTAAACGGAAAATATCCTGCCCACCAACTTTTCTTGGGTTTCGCTTATGTAAAGGTGATAAAAGAACTCTGACCACAAACCTTATATCTCTATAATTTTTAATACTTTCTCTCACACAGCTGCTCCATCCTGCCCTACGGTTTTTCCTGGCACTTTGATCGGGGCGACCTATTGTTGGGGTGCAAAAGCTCGAAGAGTAATGTCAAGCTGCAGAGAGGCCTCGTTATCGCCTGTTGCTTATCACACGCTAACTAGTATTTTAATAGTATGAATCAATCTGTCAATAATGTGCTCGAACATCCCGAAAGAGTGGACATGTACTCTATATCCTGGCGTACTTTGCAATTGTATACGCCATATATCATAATTTTTACTATACTGCTCTAGAGGAGCGAAATTAATCTGAGATGGATGATGCATTGATAAGAAAGAGGCTCATACCAGCCATCTTTAACATAAAATGTTGTAATGCTGTATATGACTGATGAGAAGGAATAGTATTCCGGATGTTGAGCAGCGTTCATACCCTTCTTCGACTAATAATCATCTCTCCGTGTCTCGCTTCTAAATCAACGCCTGAGTAGTTGTCGAATAGGAGTCGAGAATTTCCTCTTCTGCATACGCGCCCTCATATCTTAACGCTACTAAGGTGTATTGTCGTATATCAGAGCAACGTAATACAAGTCCATGACATTTCTTTGCTGATGGTGTTTGCGTTTTTATTGGCACAAAAATGCTGTCCCAGTGTAGACTCAAAGCATCGTCGCAACGTGATTTGAAGGGGGATCTTCGTATTACCAGATTACTCTCTTTGTGGG
>JABUQX010083788.1:25000-40000 GCA_015478945.1 Trachelipus rathkii | reverse complement strand
AAAATTCAGTATTCAAATGTAATAGGACAATCTAAGCCCACTCTATGTAAGTTCAATTTTTCCATGTGTAAAGATCCAATATCAAAAAATTATAAATATAGTAATATCTTAACTAATATAATACTTAACATTATTATTCTTATACAACACTACAGTTTTACTGTAAATATTAGGGATGCGACCTATGACCAAGTTTTGCAATACTGAGACATACCAAACTTCATATTGGCTGATGCTGTATAATCCATAAAAACTGTCATATGATTCTATACAAAAGTATGATATCAATATACAAACCACGTATTCATTACAACTACAGTTACCAGGAATTCCGATCCACGGACATTTAAATTTTCCGTATTCAGTCCAGCCGGAATTTAAAAAATCCGACAGAACTGGACAGACTAATCACTAATGTGGAATAAAAAATTGATGAAGATTTACAAACCCATAAGCCCATCTTAACAAAATAATAGTACTTGTAGCATATACAAGTCTGTTGCATACCTTCAGCATTAATAAAAAGTTCTACAAATACCTCCAAATTAAATTATTAAATATATATATAATAAAGTAGACTAGCAGTATATAAGAATACTACTACATATAATTTAAATTATAAATACTATAATAATAATATAGATATATATATATTATAAAATAATAAATATAATATATATATAATAATATATATAATACTGTATTATTTCATAATAATATTATATAATAAAATTAGATAATTAATAATATATATATATATATATAATAATATACTATATAATAAATATATACTTATATAAACTATATAATATATATCATATCGTAGCGCTCTAACCGAAAACATGAGCACTTCAAAATAATAAAAGCATACTATATATATATATAAATATAATAAATAACAACTATATTATATATATATAATATCTTTAATATTATATAATCTTATATATAAATATAATAATTACTATATTTATATAAGTATATATATATATAGTCTCCCGCTTAACGCCGTCAATAAACGCCAATGCCTATACCGTTTTCAAAAAAAGACGGAATAGAAAACTAAATACAAAATTGAAAAAAGGAACAAAAATATTGTATACAAACAGTAAAAAGGTAATTAAAATAAAAAGTCAAAATCAAAGAACACATCAATATATACAATGTAAAAAATAAGAACATGAAAAGGAAAAACAAAAGAAATATTGTGAGCAAAAAAAGCAAAAGGCGTCAATTACCGTATAACATGAGTCTAAAAAAAGCATCCTATACCTACAGATAACCGCCTCATCCCTACACTTTCAATTCATTTACACTAAAAAACATTTGCCACTTAGTTTGGGAGTATCTTACAGTCCTAAAGCTATTCACTGGAATTTTTACAAAAATATTTATCTCCAATTTTTAAAGGTTATAGACATTGTATATTTTTCCTTTAAAAACTAAAAAAAATTTTTTTTGGCTCAAGCTCCGGCTCCGGCAGTACTTACGTAACAATAAATATCCTACTAATAATAGCAAAAAACTATTATATAACTGTTCGTTAAAAACACATTTATTACTGCAAAGATCCATTCATTTCATTCCACCAAAACCATTTGAATACTCTCTATTGTTTCACCTCATACTAAAGGTAAAAAATTTTAAAATGTTGATCGAGTCTCCTATACAAATATATAATCTACAAACCATACTGAAGTTGAAACACTAATCACCGTACTTATACGAATACAAAGTATATAATATATATAATATATATATATATATATAATATATAATAATATATATAATATATAAATAACATATATTATAGTATATATATCTATTATATAGTAGTGTATATATATAATATATATATATACTTATAGATATATAGGTATCATATATTAAGACTAGTAGTATGAGATATATATATAATATACTATATATAATATATATATAATATATATATTATAATAATATAATATATATAATATATTAATATAAGTTTTTTATTAATTTAAAAAAAAAATGAGAGTAGCCTGGGAAAAATATTTACTAGAACAAAATAAGAATATTTCTTTACTTGCCTACTGACAACCGAGCGTTTTTGAAAGCATTCATAATTATGCATTTCTGGAGCACAAATCGAAATTCCTCCAGTCCATGATCCTTATGAAAAATATTTCGCAAGAGAATAAATGATCTAATGTAAAATTAGCGTTGTCTTCTACATTTTAAACCTTATTTTAATATAATAATAGTTAATTTGAAAGTATTTTGAGACATTAGTGCTTTTTATTTTTCTTTAAGTAGCCCGCCTCCTTGCTTCCCCCGTAAAACCGCGCCTGACTATATATTATATAGTTATAGAGCATACGTAAAACATGGATACTTGTCACACATATATGGCAACGTTGACACTTTCACCCTATCGCTATTGTTATTCTAACTTCTATTAAAATAAAAAAATCTAGAGAAAAACGCTTAATACACCATTGCTCTACTAAGAATAAGAAAGTTCTGTCAATGTAAAAAAAGCGACAAATATTATGTAGAATTTACGGAAAGATTTCAATTATTTTGAAAATTCCCATTTCCACCTTCTTATATGTTAATCACTAATATACAAAACTGAAACGTTTAAACAAAACTATTAATCAAACATGATTCTAAGGTAAGAATACATAATTCTGCACAATATGATTACAACTAATTATGTGTAGTTAACTGACCTCTGATATCATTGGAGTACTTGACATTTTGTTTTTTTTATATGTTCTTGTAACATTACACCCTAAATAAATATGACCCAGTAATTGCCAACCAACAACCAACGACCATTTAAAAAGCGCCCCCGGATACCTAGGAAACGATACCAAACACAGACCATAAAAAAAATCTAGCGATAAGCCTAGAAAAAATTACCGAAACAATCCAAAGGGTAGGGGATAGCATAATGTGACTTCACAGTCTAAAAGAATATATAGCATATAAAAGGCAAAGAACCACAAAAGGAGCACTAATTAGCTTAAAAAGCTACAGTTGCCAGATAATACACCACACATAAGCTAACAATTGCACCTCACTTCACCTCCTACCCATACCTACCTTTGGGAAGATGTATGACATACCTGTCATAGTTCAAAAAATATTTTTAATTTTTTTTTAAAGAGTGAAAAACTTATATATTTTACCATTTTTTTTAAAATAGAAAAAGTCATACGTAGCCCACTTAATGGATTGTGGCTCTTCTTATAATTATAACTATAATACCTATTAATTAACTACCAACCCACCTGTGCGAGCCAACTTTGACACAGGTCAAAGTACCACAAATGTATAGCTAAACGTGACACCCCCTTTTACCACCCCGCCGCGTACCCAGACAATCTATCATACCTGACACTTTCTGTAAAATTATATACTTTATAATAGGTTTGAATATTAACTTTAGATTTGTAATATACAAAATTTTGCACACACCATATAGCGTGCAATGCTTTCAAAAGTATCCTCTTTACAGTATATAATATATACATATATATAAATATTATATATAATGTATATAGTAAAGTATAAATATATAATATATATATATAAAATATATATATAAATATAATATATAACTATATATATATATATACGATATAAATAAATTACTATATATATATAATATATATAATATACATATATAAATATATATATAAATAAATATATATATAAGATACTAAATATTAAATATATACTATATATTATTCACGCTTAAAATAATCTATTAAACATTATCTTTAATATAACATCATAAACTAATATAATATTTATGACTAGACTCTAAATATGTGTATATTAATGATTATTTATAAATTTCTTAGATATTTGTATCTATCAAATTTCCGTAGTTACAATATATATTAATATATTATATATATATATATATATAATATATACTATAATAGATATATACTATATAATATATATTATATATATATATAAATATAATATATATATATATATTATATATATAAATATATAATATATATTAATATATTATATAATAATTATAATTACCTATTTTTCTATATATAATTGAAAATAATTTAAAATAATATTTTATGACTAGATCTAAATCGAGATATATATATTAATATAATATTAATATATATTATATATAATTAACAACCACAACTACCTGAAAAAGTAATCCAATTCGTAATTAATCAATTATTCATGATTAGGAGGAAAGCGATTTCAACTTTTGCAGATAGGAAAATTTATCTTCAAACATTTATTTCTACTTTCTGAACTATGTGAAAACAAATATTTAAACTTAAAAACAAAACATCTTATTTTAAATATTAGTAAATCAAAAACTAGATATTCTAGTAATTAAACAGGATTATGGTATCGTTTATGTTTGATTGTTTTGAATGCTTATTAATTTGCTTTAAAATATCTTTTTAACAGTAGTTAGAAAACTATAATTTAACATTGTTTCCCATTCATAAACTCAATTGCATATTATCGAAATAAATATTCATTGAACCTTGAATCGGCCTTATAATTAGCTGAAGGATTTTGAAAATCGTCTTTTAAAAAAATTTCAGGGAATCAGGAAACGTTTTAATAATATGCTAAAATCAGAAAATCCTCCAAAAAAGTCAGCAGAAATCTTAATTCAAAACATACGAAGAAAATCTGGACCAAGTGCATATTTTATAATAATTTTTTCCTACTGAATTAATGGGATAAAGATGATATATGGGAATAAAAGGATGCGAGAATACATTCCAATAAAATCACTTCTATCGTTTCTTTTTATCTTAGTTTTCACTAAACCTACTATTCTTCCATTCTGTCGTAGAGGCGTGTCCCAAGTTCATCTTTTCCAATGAAGGTGATGTATAGATTGTTTAGGACTGGATACTTCTGACTTAATCTATTGAATCTTTTCTTTAGGGCGTGGCTGGGGTAGTACTGGTTGAGGGGGGTGTGTTTTTTTTGTTGTGAGGGGTTGACAATGATTGGGGAGTATGGGCAGGAAGATGATAGTATTTATATAAGGAAAGGACTTCAAACAATGAAAAGAGGGAGGAGCGTTGAGCGATGCCAGGGTGGGTAGGACGGCTAAATCTAGAACCCACAGTTATCAGGGTGGGGGAGAAGACGCTGGATAGCTCCAAGGCATCCACTTAAAGTAGTAAAAGAACTTATCGATCTAACATGGTACGCCAAGGAAGTCACATTCCGAAGAGAGTGGAAAGCTCATTTGAATTAATCAAATACTCACGACCAAACATGCGTGAAAAAACTTGCGTAGTTTCGTATTAATACAAAGATATGATAAGTGCCCACTAAACATATGCCCTTCCACCAACTCAATCATACTCAACGATTGTAGCAATGACCCTGAGGTGCCATATAATCCACCCACCCAAAACCAAGTTATCAATCAGTTCATCTTGCATTGAACAGATGATTTACAAAGATCTGAAATGACTAGCCATAAAGTGGTGGCATATAACAATGTCTTCTAAACCGCTCTTGCACCTAGAAACCCTATTTACATCTTAATGTTCCAAAGCTAGCTTCAAATTAACCCAATGGCACATAAATAAACTATTGTGAATAACCAGCCTTGCCTATTCTTTGCAAGATACAATAAGCACATACACTCAGCTTTCAGCCTGAAGGCTCTCTACTCCCTTGAATCTAAAATTCCTGGAGTGTATCACCTATACTAAATATAACTGGTGTAATCTCCTCTGCGTGTCTATTGAGCGACATCATCCTACTATATCAAATACATGTAATATCGCGACACACAATCTAGCGAGTACTACTGCTACAGCATACACCCCACACATATACCGAGTCATTATATTACCTTCACCTAGCCAATTAGTCTTCTCACAATCTCCATACATCAACTCCACCGTACCATTATATATCTTCATAAAATTTCATTAATCCTATCACTCCAAACAAAAGGTGACAAATGTAAGTACAGCTGCCCATATGAGATATGAAGAACATCTCGAAGTGTCAAAACAGAAAAGAATAAATAAATAAAAAAGTTGCAAAAAGAAATTATCCATACAGATCTAACAAACTTGAAGAGCAAAGAAAGATGATCAAAAACTCGAAAGCTTGACATAAGAAGACGCATTAAAATCAAAAATTCAGATGCATGAGAAGGAAAAAAGTAACCTAATTCTCCCTCTCTCTCTCTCTTCACAGTGGACTTTATTCACCTAGGCTATTAATGTAAACTTTAATTTTCTTTTCTTTTGTATAAATAAAACTGTTTACTTTTGAAAAAAATAAAAAAGGATCGTGGTTGAAGGAAGGTATAGGCTAATTACTAAAAAAAAAAAAAATATTTTTAAATCAGTTACGATGATGAACCATTTCTAAAGTAAATTATTCAATAATTTAATTATGAACTGAGTAAAAGGCTGCAATATGATAATACGAGTTTTTTACGCAAAAAATAACGAAACACCTGTCAGGAAAACGGATTTGGCGGGACAAGCCTCAGGAAATCAAATTCAAAATTCAGTAGTGAACCCGTATAAGTTTGATTTCAATTTTTTCTGCTATTGACAATCTATTATCATTTATACTCACAGATTTTCAAACTTCAACCATCTCAAGTTTATTATTTCTTTCACATTTAACCTTTCAACCTGACCCTTATTCTATGCTCAGTTTCCTAATTCTACATTCCATAAACGCTTTGCTATACAGCTAGTAAATACTTTCAATCAGATTTCGATTCTAGTTCTTGTTTACACAGTCCAAGTCTCGTACTAATCTCTAATCTCTATTCTTAGTTCTCTCTTGTATACACAGTCCAAGTCTCATTCTTATACTAAACACGCAACACATATCTATCAACATTTCACCTTCAATATTTCTTGCCAGATTACCTATTCTCCAAAAAATACGAATCCAGTGGTTTCCATTTTTATATATAATTATATTATAGAAAATCTGATAATATAATATAACTATTAATATAACATTACTCTATATATATATTTAATAGATATAAGAAATATTATACTAATATATATACTATATAAGTATACCAAATATGATATAGCTCGTAATATTAATTTTTTTTTCATTCAGTAGACGGACCCTACCACGTGCTCACAATAAGCGCCACACTGGGCCTGAAAAACCGTACAGGCCACCATGGGAGCCCTGTCACTATATTTATCAAAGTCAAAGAAAGATGTGATTGTGAATGATAATTCAAGTCCAGTCAAAATAAAAAAACTAATATAAAACTTTAGTCCCTTTATGCTTAATCAATTCATATTAAAGAATAAGTCAACTTCTGAACACAAAGCTAAAAATATTATGCCTAAAGTGAACAGATAGAGTATCGGATAATAATTCTTTTAGAACGTTTTATGCCGTTAAAGGTAGGAAATAACGACCAGCGAATAGTTCCATATGGGACCCAATCAGAAATACTGATAACAGATGCGCGGATCTGGCGACGCCAAAATTGCAAATGGGTAGGAACAGGTCTTCAACCACTTATATGACTTGAGGAATAGGCGCCAATACGGAGCGTGCAGTAGTCACCTCATGTAAGCCGCTTCGTCTGTGGAGAAAGACCACTTCACCGATGTTCAGGCTTTACTGTTCCTGATTCCTTCCCGCTCGAGCACTCGTTCCACACTCTCGCCACAGATCGAAAGCCCCGCGAAGCAGAGATATAATCAGTTGATGGAGCTGGCCTCGTTCGACATGGCATCGTGCGACGGTACCAAACTCGAGAAAAGAGCGTGCCCCATTTCAGCCCTCTCTGTCAACGATTCCATGCCATTACCCCTACATAGAAGAGGAGCCCCAAATCATAAACTATTTTTTAACACTTCATCCATGAGATGAACAGTTCTAAAGTGAATTGCATAATTTAATGTATGAAACGATAAATAGCTGCAATAAGATTAATAAGATATTTATACACCAAAATAGAACACGCGATTGGTTCAGAAAAAATTTTGCGATTTTCAGGATATCGAGGCAAAATCAAATTCAATACAAATCCAGCTGTAACCCTCTATTTATAAATATCCTTTTTGTTTTTGAAATTATTTGAATTGAATCAGCAAGGATTAATGATATTTCTTTTTTAGATTTGCTGTACATGTATAAAAAGTGCCATTATATAATTGTAAGGGCAAAGCATGCTGCTCTGAAGGGAAAGAATTTTACATTAACCAAAAAATCTACAAATAACGAGAAAATTCATTGACATCCTTCTGCATACAATTCAAATATTTCAATAACACAAAAAGCATTATAACATAGGACTACTAATACAACAAAATAATATTCTGAACACCACCTTGATTTCTTAACAACAAAATTACTAGTATCCAATCTTAAAATTATTACATAAACTAAATAATTTTACTTTTTCATATGTTGTCTTTTCAAATATACTTCTCTGCAAATGTTCCAGCTAGGAATCGATCACCGTAGCTCAAGAATATATATTATTTAACTTGTAAATATATTATTTTTCTTAACTATTCCTTCTAATCTTTTCAATAAAGCCCCCCTACTGATATATTATATATATATTAAATATACACTAATAAATACATATAGATATAGTATAATCAAATATATATAGTTAAATATATATATATAGAACATATTATAAATAATAAATACACATATATCATACCGTATATATACATATATATAATATCATTATATCTAATATATATATAATATATATCAATTAAATATAAGCTTACATTATTAATATATACGCACTACAACATTCTCATTATTGTAGTACTCATACCGTTAATACTCACTTAAATGTTAAATAATAAACTATCTACATCTATATACCAGATTTAATATATTAACATATCTATTTACTGCTTATCTACAACTAATATACCCCTTAATCATATAATCCATAATTATACTACTCATACATAACACTACCTTATAACAATATAAATCACTATCCGCTCATTACTAATATTTCTTAGAATTCATTTGCACTTAAATTCATTACTTCTGACTCTCAGGTGCATAATTCCCATCAGAGTTGATTTTAAACTGCAATTTAAATACACGAATAAATGTTAACATCTATGCCAAAACACGCATAGCTTCTTATTCTTTCCTGCATCTGAAAATATTGAATAAGCGTGATCTGAACAAGATATAAAGCATCTATACTATATTTGATATACAATCAAGAAAGAAAAACATAAATTATCTTCAAATAACTAGACTTTCTCCTATATTTTTATATTATTTTTTACTACAATTTTATATTATATCTTTTAAATACTATCCAAAACCCCCAAAGTCTCTAAGTGTACATTTTTATTAAGTAGGTGGGCAGATCACATTATCCTATGAACTGTTATGCCAAAAAATTATACACGATCTTTTAATGGAATGACCTGCACTGACATAGAATATTCTTGTTATATGCAGTCGATTTTGCATTTTGTTTTTCTAATCCGTATACTCAGGTTCCCGTTTAAACAGTTTAGGAAGATTTATTTTCACTAGTTAAATGATCATAGATCTGTCAATAAATTTTTCAGTTATAGAAAGCAATTGTGTCGTCTTTCGAAGATGTCCTACAAGTGATCCCTTTTCACCTTGTAACCAAGCAAGAGAAGCATACAGTATACACAGCTTCACAAATAGTTCTTGCATTATATTTTGATAAATACTTAACTTGTAATATAAATATTAAATATAATAGATAAAGCAGGGAAACCAATTGTAGTCCTAAAATACTTCCATGCTAATTGTGGTGTTCCTCAAGATTGTTTAATCTCATACTCTATTCTTGCTTTTGGTAAACGACCTCCTCAGCTGCACTTTTCTCTCTCTCTCTCTCTCTCTCTCTCTCTCTCTCTCTCTCTCTCTCTCTCTCTCTCTCTCTCTCTCTCTCTCTCTCTTAAAAACAACTTTCAACTTTCTTATCTCCTTTGACAGCTCTGCCGCCTCGCCTGTGAATAACATAAACATTCATGGTATGAACATAAAAAAAACAAATTGTCCTCATAGAAGCTGTTTTTATTCAAGTTTCGGGAATTTTTTTTCTTCTGCACAGTTATTTCAAGTCTCCAATTATATAAAGGTCTTATCCTCCCTTGCATGGAGTACTATTCTCCCATTTGGGGACCTCCGGTTTTGCGCTTCTTTTGGATAGGGTTGAATCTAAGGCAAAAAGACGTAAGCTGCTCCCTACTTTTACACTCCTATGACCACCTTTCTCTGCGACTTGACATTGACGTGCTATCTCTTAACTATAGGTGTTACAACGGCGGCAGGTACTCGAGGGAGTTGACCTTTCACATTCCTCCTTTATTGCGTCGCCCTCACAGCACAAAGGGTGTCCTGATTTTGTGTGATTTTAGAAACTTCAGGTTTGCTCGTTGTTGTACCTCCATCTTTTCAATCATCTTTAAGGAACTCCTTGCCATCATCTGTTTTCCTTGCAGTATTTAACCTTCTCTCTCTTTAAAGCCCTCGTTTCCGATAACCTAAGCCTTAAGCTTGGGTTGGAGTGGGTTTTCATTCATTTTATTTTCTGCTCCCCTCATTGAAAATGGCCCTGAACATGAGTGGCGGTAATCTGAAAAAAAAGAAAGATAGAAGGTCCATTTGAACTTTATAACTATCGTAACTTCAAGCATAAACTTAATTTTGATTTTCTTTCAAATATTAAAGGACAATCCTTGATTGCTAACAAAACCAGGGAATTAGATTAACTCTTAGAGATCTCTGTTGTAGAAAATGGATGACTTCTTAGAAGCTAAACCTAATAAAATGTCATTAATAATAAAAGAAACTGTATAGGCCTAAATATACTGTATATTGCAAGTGCAAGATTGTCGAAACATGATCATCTAGCAAGATGTTTTTCATTGAAAATTATAATTTTTTTTCTAACGTCATATGACTTACCTTGTATTGGTAGATTAAAAAAATTCTATGAAAAATTAAACTATCTTAAATGATTATTGTAACCTTTAAACTTACAATTATGCTCCGTCATATTCACCCTTCTGCATTAGCGTTGTTGCTGGATCTGTATAACAGAATCTGGGTCGAATCCTCTTTTCCATCTGTTTGGACTACAGCTTTTGTAATCCCTATTCCCAAACCTGGGAAAGATCCGAAGTTGTCGAACAACCAAAAACCAATTTCACTGGTCAACCTGTCATACTTGTAAATTAATCGAGAAAATTGTTTCAGGCTGCCTTCTCCCTGTTCTGGAGAGTTGTCAGGCTTTTTCAAGCTTCCAGTTTGGTTTCCGCTAATATCGTTAGACCGCGTATCTCTTGTTAAAACTGGATCATGACATCCGGGAAGCCATCTCAACTAGTGGGATGGTTCTTGGTGTCTTTTTGACCTAGAAAAACGCTTATGACACAACGTGAGAACGGGGGTCCTCCTTAAACTCCACTCGCTCGGTTTCCGAGGACAGCTCCCCTCTTTATTAAATACCTTCTGTCAAACATATCCATCCAGGTTCGGTGCTCTTCTGTTCTATCACTCCACTTTACTCTGAATGGTGTTCCGCAGGGCAGTGTTCTAAGTGTATTATTATTTACTCTCTGATTTAATGAAATGACTTCGTTACTTCTAATCTATGTTGGCAATCCTGGCGCTAGACATTGTCGTTGCCAGGCTGCCATTTCTTGAAAGGCAACATCAACTAGCTATTGAGAATATTTCACAATTGGGGTAACTCTCATGACTTCCATTTCTCACCCACCAAAACCACAGCAATACTATTTAGGATAAGAGGGAGTCGAAGAACCTGCCACTTTCCTCCCGCGAACCTAGTCTTATATGGTTTACCAATTCCTGTAACTTCACAAGTCAAATTTCTAGGACTCATTCTAGATGACCACCTAACATACGCACCGCACATTAAACTCCTGAAAAAGACTTGTCATCTCGTGCTTGACCTATTATGTCATCTCACCTCAAAATCTTGGGGCGGTGGTTGCAAGTTCCATTTACGTCTCTACATCGCGCTAATCCGATCGAATCTGTGCTATGTATGCGTAGTATATGGTCAGGCCCCCCCAACTCTACTACACCTGTTAAATTCAATCTAAAACGAGGTGATCCGTATGTCCACTGGAGCCCTCCGATCATCCCCCCGAGTGAGCTTTGAAGTTGAATCCGAGGTGATACCACTCTCTCTTCGAAGGGAGTACATCATGTGGACAAGTTATCTTTACTTTCAAACCCCATACCGTCTGCTCCGACGCCGAATTTGCGAGAGATACCTCAGAATCCTTCTTACTAGCCATTTGCAAACATAATTTATAACATTCTTAACTTCCTCAACATCCCTTTGCAAAAGGTGCTGCCGTTCTCTTATGATGAAGGGTTTACACCTTGACTATTCCCTACTCCCACCATCTGCGTCTCCAAATCTAGTCACCCCGCTGCCTTGTTAAAGGCATTAGTACTATCTCATTCCGCAGTTCAGGGTGGACTTACTCCAGTGTTTACTGATGGCTCTAAAACAGGGGACAATGCGGGTGTGTCTTATGTCTTTCCTGACTGCAACCTCTGCCATACCCTCCCCCTCATGCATCAATTTTTACGGCAGAAATAATGGCTATATGATTGCCCTCTTTCGTGTTTTATTCTTTAACCAAGACCACTCTTACGTCATTTATTCAGATTTGCTCAGCGCCCTCCAGGCGCTTAAAGCCCCCTATTATAAAACACAATGGTACACTCTGCACAACTGTACATCAATTTCATCGGCTACTCCACTCTCGTAAGAAACAAATCATACTATGTTGAACCCCCTCACACTTAGGGGTAACTGGCAACGAAATAGCTGACAGAGAGACGAAAATGGCCGCCTCTTTTTCTGAAGCTGTTCTTGGTACCTTCCAAATGCCATTCGGCAAGGCCGACTCCAACCAACTGATTACTATCCTGCTCTCCGACAAGGCTTCCGGTCTTATTGGCAGGAGTGCAAGGCAAGTGATCAGCGATGGATGAAACTTAGAAATATAAAGCCGAATATTGGTGAGTGGTCTTCCTCTCACCGACGAGCACGAGGAGATATTTGCACACCTCCGCATTAGCAACACCAATATCACTCACAGCCACTACATGTCACGCGATCCTTCTCACATTTGGAAATTTTGCCGTCGCCATAACCCGCAATCTGTTCACCATATCTTCATTGATTGACCTCAATATATATTTATATATATATATATTATATATATATATATATATATATATATATATAAATTAATATATTATATATATATAATATATATATATATATATATATAATATACTATATTATATATATATATATATATATATATATATATATACTATATATATAATATATATATATATATATATATATATATATATATATATATATATATATATATATATATATTATATACTATAATATATAATATAATATATATATAAATTATATAGATATATATATAGTATATATATATATATATATATATATATATATATATATATATATATATATATATATATATATATATATATATATATATATATATATATATATATATATATTTATATATAATATACTATAATACATATATAATTATTATATATATATATATAATTATATATAATATATATATATATAATATATATATATATATATAATATATTATAATATATATATATAATATATATATATATATATATTCTTTATCATTCCCATGAATCCCCAAAGATTGTGGATAGGGTGCGCAACATAAAAAGGAAACAGAATATTTAGGGTAGAAGAACATGACATAAATCGAAAAGAAATCCCTTTACCCTCCCCTCATACCCTTAAATGCGAGTCCATCGCAATCAAACATCCACCCTAGAGTTTCACAACACCACAACAAACTACCCCTGTGGTATCTCGTCAGTGTAAGGGTTCTTCCTTTGGGGGTTGAGACCCACAACAATACTCCCTCACGAAACTGCACTTTTACTTCTATTATGCACCAATCTTCTCGCTTCTTAACCATTAGACTGTCATTCATACTTTCCACTTGACCAAACCATCTTAATACACTCTCGTTTATTCTCTCATTCACACATTTGTTCACACCACAGAGTTCCCTAACAAGTTCACTCCTTATTTTTTTCCATTCATTTAACACCTAACTCTCCCTTAAGTAATCCATCTGAACAGACTGCACCATAGATCTTCATCTCTTATTCCGCACTATAGTTGCGTTATTACACATTAACACTGTAGCAATATACGCTCTTGCATAGCTCTAGCGCTCTAAAGACTTATTCCCCTTCCATTCACCAAAGATTTAATTTCACCAACCACCTTCCTACCACTCATAGCTTTCCTATTGCATTCTGCATCATTCCTTTTCATCCAGAAAATTGCCGAAATATTTAAACTCAGATATTTGTGCTAGTTGCTTACCATCCAACATTATTTCACACTGAGGATTCTCCTTAGTATCACAGTCACTTAACTCTTATCTACATTTATTTCAAATCCCTCCTTTTACATATCCTGTCAATCCCCTTTACCAATCCTCTCAAACTTTTCTCAGATTCGCCCTACAAAACAATATCAGCTACGTACAATAAGCAAGGAACCATATCCTCTCCCATTCTCCATCAGTTTAACACCCTCCATTGCCACCCATATCTTTAATTCTTTAATCATCCCATATATATACAAATTAAATAGCTATGAAGACATAGCACATTCCTGCCTCACTCAACTATTAATATTAAAACCATCGACATACTATATTAAAACTATCGACATACATACTTTTGATTTCATTTAGAAGCCTGTCAGCAACACCATATATCACTAACAGCTGCCACATAGCTTCTATATTAATCCAGTCATACGCCTGTTGCAAGTTCATAAAAATTAAAACATTTTGTTCTTCTTCTCTTTGATTTTCTCATTGATTTGCTTCAGTATAAAATATGATT
>JABUQX010083788.1:10000-20000 GCA_015478945.1 Trachelipus rathkii | reverse complement strand
AACACCATCGACAAGGAGTCCTTCCCTCAACCATTTGAGTGTTGCATTTACTTCCGTTATTGGATCTTCTATTATTATTGTAATGGGCTGAGAACGAACCCATCCTTGAACGGAATTGTTAGCGCTTACAAACAATGTATACGTTCCTTCCTATATATATATATATATATATATATATATATATATATATAATCAATGAATGGAGAAATGTATATATATATTATATAATTTATATATATATATATATATATATATATATATAATATATATATATTATATAATATATATATATATATATAAATAAAATATATATATAATATTATATAAATATATATATATATAATATAAATATATATATATATATATATAATATATATATATATATATATATATATATAAACAACGGCATCTATCGAAACAATGACTGATGAATTATTGCCTCTTCAGGCAATGAAGATCAGGCAGCACAAGATGAAAAATAATAATAAAAAAAAGCAGAAGAGGAAACATTCTCAACTCCCTTCGTTAACAACAACAACAATAACATCAATTAGATTGTTTTTCTATTTAAGCTGATATGTATTTGTAAATGTAGTGGTAATAAGAGTGAAAGAGTTTGGAAGTCTTAGCCCTTTAACGTAACTTCTGGACTTGTGGATAAATTGGAGATTGTTTGATCTGTAATGAGCTCATTACAGCAGGAGTTGTGGACAATATATTGTAATTTATATATAATTAAGAAATATGTAAATAAAATAAAATTAGTTAAGCAATAATAACTAGAAAAGAAGAGGAAAATATTATTTCAAACATTCAACAAGAATTGGCAGTTTCACCACTAGATTAACAAAGATAGGTGTATTTGTTTTGCTAGACCCGTTTAATTTAGTCATTGGTACCAGAGCGTAGTTGATTACGATCTGAGGGTGGAGAGTTAGTGTGGATAATTTAGAAGGTATGGGAGATGAAGACAAAGCGGGAGCGAGTGGAGTTAGCGAAAGGACGGAGAGAACAGAGAAGAGAACAAGAAGGGTGTGTCCGACTTTTAGTGGGGATGGATTGGATGAAAAGTATGGTAAAGAGCAACAGAGAGATCGTTATGACAGAATACTTGAATTTTTCTATATTAAGAGGGGAATTGGTGAGACAATGAGATAATATGTGAACAGGTATGAGGTGGTTGAGAAAAAAATGTATAATTGTAGGAAAGGTTGCTTTGGGAGATGATATGAAATGTATGCACTTGCTAGAGGGGACAAATGTGGAAAGTAATCAGAAACAGATGGTTCTGGCTTATTGTGGAAAGGGTGCATGGGAGTTTAAGATATTCAAAGATGCTTTGTTGAATATATATGAAGGGCTGGGGAAGAAGAGTAACTGTGAGAGGAGAAGTGGAAGGTAACAAATGAAAGACTGGAACATATGGGAGAAAGAGAACCTTGAGTTGATGGAAGGCGTATGAATAAGATGAACAGATTCGGTGGAGTGATGGAATGTTTGGTGTGCAAGTCGTTGTATCATTTTGGTGCTAGCTCTCCTAAAAGATTTCAGAATAGAAGAAGGAGTGAAAGAGGTGGTGTAAGGGCTGCTGAAAGAGGTACACAGATGTTGAATATGGCAAGAGATTCTTATGGTTTTGGAAAGGGAAGAGGAAGATGGATGAATGATGAAATGAAAGGAGATAACCGGGTATATCTGAATGAGGAGAAAGGAGAGGATGAAGATGACAGGGGAGAAGAATATATTGAGATATGTGCAACAGTGGATACCGGGTGTTTGAAGAATGTGATTGGGGAAAAGGGATTAGGCAGAGTGATAGGAAGTCTGAATAAGAGTGAAAGGAAAATGGTGATAGATTCGATGGAAGCTATAAATGTAAGTTATGTTTTTGGTAAGACTAATTATAAAGTGTGAAAAGGCTGGATATACCGTACTGTGTTAAAGGTAGGTGTTTTTTGTTGAGAACGGAAGTGGTAAATGGTGATGTACCTTGGCTATTAGGGTATGAATCCTTAAAGAATCTTAATGTAAATATGAATTTGAAGAAGAATAAATTGACGATAGGAGAACCGGATAATATGGTTGTTAGATGTAAGGTGAATGAGAAAGGGTATTTGAAAATTGGTTTGAGAGAGGGGTTGAGTAAGAAAAATATTTGGTTGGTAAGGAGCATAAGAGAGGGGTTAGTGAATGAAAGGGAATGTAGTCAAATAATTCATAATTACATATGCAATTTGGGCATCCAAGTAAGGGAAGGTTGTGGGATTTAATTAAAGATGCTTATGGGGATGAGGTTGATAGTGAGGAAGGTAAGGAGATAAAAGAGTGTATAGAGAAGATGAGTGATGAATGTGATGAATGTGATGTCTGTGTGAGGTAGAAGACACCTAGTAGACCTTTGGTGGGTTTTCCTCTTGCAAGGAAGTTTTATGAAACGGTGACTATGGATCTGGAGGAAATAGAGGGTCAGAGGGTCAAAGGTTTCTTGTGATGGTGGATTTGAGTACCAGGTACTGTCAAGCAGCATGGGTGGGAAGTAAGGAGCTAAAAGAAATTGTGGAAAAAGTGTTGGAGAAATGGATCAGTATATTTGGTTCGCCTGAGAGATTTTTGAGTGATAATGAAGAAAGGAAAAGTTTGTGTGAAAAGTTCAGTATGACTCAATGGGTGACTGCTGCTGAAAGTCCATGGAGTAATGGTCAATTATGTCGAAGACTCGTCGCATTCTTTATTCAGTGAAAAGGACACGTGATTTGTCCTTTTTAAACATTCTCATACTTTACTGTCTTGCTTTCTGACCCCATGCTCAAAAGCTGTGCATTCATTCATGTACAGGACCTTACTGCTAAATCCTGGAGCACATTTCCTTTTATTGATTTAGGCCTAAACACTTTCTGGAGCGGTATATGAGATTTGGCGTCTCTTTTTCTGATGTTTTTGTTGTTTTTTTCCGCAGACCTCTTACATTTTTTTCACCAAAAATTAATTGGAAAAATAATTATTATGAAAAATTCTGTTGGCTGTGACGAAGAGATTGAAAATGGTTCCTGTTGACGAAGGGTTTTAAAAGGGTTTCTGTTGAAGAAGAAGTTGAAAAGGGATTCTGTTAACGAAGGGGCTGAAAAGAGTTTGTGTTGACGAAGGGGTTAAAAAATGTTTCCGTTGACGAAAGGGTTAAAAATGATTTCTGTTTACGAAGGGGTTGAAAAATGTTTCTGTTGATGAAAGGGTTGAAAAAGGTTTCTGTTGACGAAAGGGTTGAAAAGGATTCCTGTTTACGAAGGGGTTGAAATGGATTTCTTTTGACGAAGGGGTTGGAAAATAAATTCAGTTGACGAATGGGTTGAAAAGGGTTTCTGTTTACGAAGGAGTTGAAAAATGCTTCCGTTTACGAAAGAGTTGAAAATGGTTTCTGTTGACAAAAGGGTTTCTGTTTACGAATTGGTTGAAATGGTTTCTTTTTTTAGCGAAGGGGTTGGAAAATGAATTCGTTGACGAAAGGGTTGAAAAGGGTTTTTTGTTGACGAAAGGGGTTTTGAAAAATGTTTCTGTTGGAGAAAGGGTTGAAAAGGGTTTCTGTTTACGAAGGGGTTGAAAAATGTTTCCGTTGACGAAAGGGTTGAAAATGGTTTCTGTTGACAAAAGGGTTTCTGTTTACGAATTGGTTGAAAAGGGTTTCTTTTGACGAAGAGGTTGGAAAATGAATTCCGTTGACGAATGGGTTGAAAAGGGTTTCTGTTGACGAAGGGGTTGAAAAATGTTTCTGTTTGTGAAAGGGTTGAAAAGCGGTTTCTGTTTACGAAGGGGTTGAAAAATGTTTCTGTTGAAAATGGTTTCTGTTTACGAATTGGTTGAAAAGGGTTTCTTTTGACGAAGGGGTTGGACAATGAATTCCGTTGACGAATGAGTTGAAAAGGGTTTCTGTTTACGAAGGGGTTGAAAAATGCTTCCGTTGACGAAAGGGTTGAAAATGGTTTCGGTTTACGAATTGGTTGAAAAGGGTTTCTTTTGACGAAGGGGTTGGAAAATGAATTCCGTTGACGAATGGGTTGAAAATGGTTTCTGTTGACGAAGGGGTTGAAAAACGATTCTGTTGGTGAAAGGGATGAAACCGGTTTCTGTTTACGAAGGGGTTGAAAATGTTTCCGTTGGCGAAACTGTTGAAAATGGTTTCTCTTGACAAAAGGGTTTCTGTTTAATTGGTTGAAAAGGGTATCTTTTGACGAAGGGGTTGGAAAATGAATTCCGCTGACGAATGAGTTGAAAAGGGTTTTTGTTGACGAAGGGGTTGAAAAATGTTTCTGTTTGTGAAAGGGTTGAAAAGGATTCTGTGTACGAAGGGGATGTAAAATGTTCCGTTTTGTTGCTGTTAAGGTGTTTGTAGAAAATGTTCTGGTTGATGAAATATTATTTCTGTTTGCGAATTGGTTGAAAAGGGTTTCTTTTGACGAAAGGGATGGAAAATGAATTCCGTTGACGAATGGGTTGAAAATGGTTTCTGTTGACGAAGGGGTTGAAAATGTTTCTGTTGATAAAGTAAAATGTTTCTGTTTTCGTAGGGTTAATGTTTTCCGTTGAGGAATAGGGTTCAAATGGTTTCTGTTGTTGACAAAGGTGTTGTTTACGAGGTGAAGGGTTTTTTTGACGAAGAGGGTTTGGAAAAAGAATTCCGTTGACGAATGGGTTGAAAATGGTTCTGTTGAGAAGTTTAAACGGTTCTGATGTGGAAAGGGGATGAACCTGTTTTCTGTTTACGAAGGGTGTTGAAAAATGGTTTTCCTGTTGGCGGGAAAGGGTTGAAATGGTGTTCTCTTGATAATAAGGGTTCTGTGTTAATTGGTTGAAATTAGTGTATTCTTGTTGACGAAGGGGTTGGGAAAATGAATTCCGCTGACGAATGAGTTGAAAAGGGTTTTTGTTGACGAAGGGGTTGAAAAATGTTTCTGTTTGTGAAAGGGTTGAAAAGAATTTCTGTTTACGAAGGGATTGAAAAATGTTTCCGTTGGCCAAAGGGTTGAAAATGGTTTCTGTTGAGAAAATTATTTCTGTTTGCGAATTGGTTGAAAAGGGTTTCTTTTGACGAAAGGGTTGGAAAATGAATTCCGTTGACGAATGGGTTGAAAATGGTTTCTGTTGACGAAGGGGTTGAAAATGTTTCTGTTGATGAAAGGGTTGAAAATGGTTTGTTTTTCGAAGGGGTTGGAAAATGTTTCCGTTGAGGAAAGGGTTCAAAATGGTTTCTGTTGACAAAAGGGTTTCTGTTTACGAATTGGTTGAAAAGGGTTTATTTTGACGAAAGGGTTGGAAAAAGAATTCCGTTGACGAATGGGTTGAAAATGGTTTCTGTTGACGAAGGGGTTGAAAAACGTTTCTGTTGGTGAAAGGGATGAAACCGGTTTCTGTTTACGAAGGGGTTGAAAATGTTTCCGTTGGCGAAAGGGTTGAAAATGGTTTCTCTTGACAAAAGGGTTTCTGTTTAATTGGTTGAAAAGGGTTTTTGACGAAGAGGTGGGTTGAAAATGTAATGCTCGCTGACGATTAGGTAGCGGTGGAAGAGTTTTGTTGACGAGGTGGGGTTTGAAAAATGTTTCCTGTTTGTGAACCTGGGGAATTTTATCTTGTTACGAGGGATGGAAAATGTTTCCCGGTTGGCAAAGGTTGAATAATGGTTTTCTGTTGAAAATGATTCTGTTTGCGATTGGTTGACAAGGGTTTCTTTTGGACGAAAGGGTTGCAAATGATATTTCGTTACGAAAGGCTTGAAAAGGGTTTGTTGTTATTGAAGTGGTGTGAAAAATGTTCTTTGTGGTGAACGGTGTTGAACCAGGGTTTCTGTTTACGAAGGGTTGAAAATGTTTCGGTTGAGGCGATATTTATGGGTTGAAAAAAAATGGTTTCTGTTGACAAAAGGGTTTCTGTTTACGAATTGGGTTGAAAAGGGTTTCGCTTTTGATAAGCGAAGGTTGGAAATGAATTCCTTGAGGGAATATTGAAAAGGGTTTCTGTTGGACGAGGGTTGTAAAATTTCTTTTGGTAAGGTTGACAAGGTTCTGATACGAAGGGTTGAATAATATGTTTCTTTTGGTGAATTAGGGTTTGGAAAGGTGTTCTGTTGACGAAGTTGAAAAATGTTTCTGTGGGTGAAAAAGGGTTGAAAAGGTAGAAAGTTCTTCCTCATCTTTAATCTTTACCTATATATATTCTATTAATAATTGTCCGTCTGTGGGCTAATATATATATGTATATATTTTATGTATTATAGTATTATATATATATATGTTAGTTATTATTAGTATATTTATATATATATATATTATATATATATTATTAGATTATATATATATATATAATAGTATTATATATATAGTTATAATTATAGTTTATTATATATATATTATATTACTATTATATTATAACGTATATATATATATATATAGTATATTATATTTTTGTATTATATATATTTTAGATATATTATATATATATATATCTATAATAGTATTTATATATATGTGATAAAGTATGTTAAAATATTGTGATTGTATAGAGTTATTTATGTTTTATTTATTAGGTATTATATGATGATTTAAGTATAGGGTGTATATTAGTGTGATTAGTTTAGGGTAATATATGAGAGTTATTATATATATATATATAATGGAGGTATTATTTGTGGGTTGGTTTGTTGGTTGGACTTTACTCTTTCTTGCATTCGATAAGGACGGTTATATATATAATATATATTATATATATGTAGTTGTAACGTGATGAGTTTATGAGAGTGGTGATGTTGTAGTTGAGTGTTATGTATTTATATGGTAGTGTGAGTTTATATTGAGGTTTGTTAGTGAGGGTGGTGTGTTTGAGGGGGGTGGGGTTGGTGGTTGTGTGTGGTGGTTGGTGGGTTTATATTGTGTGGGGTGAGTATTGTTGTAGTGAGTTTGGTAGTAGTATTGTGTGTGTAGTATATTGAGTTGTATATATATTATTATTTATGTATTTAGTATGTAGTTTTATATTTAGTGAGTTGAGTTGGTATAATATAGGTATAATTTATGAGGAGTTTAGTGTTTATGGTAGTGAGGTATATGATTTATTTATATATAATATATATATATATATTATTGGTAGGTTTTGTTTGTGATGTGAGGGTTGAGTAGTTGTTGTGTTGTGTATGTTGGGGGTATATTGTATGTATTGTTAGGTGTTTATTGAGGGATATGATAGTTTTAGGGTGTGTGTGTGTTGTAGGAGTTAGATATATATATATATGTGAGTAGGTATAGGTGTGAGTGAGTGAGTGATGGTTTTGTGAGAGTTTAGTATATATAGTGAGTGTTTGACAGGGCTTTATGCGATTCGTCGGTCTGTAGGCTTTTTTTGTCTTGAAATACTGCTGGACAGGCTATTTGGAATGCTTGTTCGCCTAGAGCACGATCTGGTGGCTTGGAGAGCTCTGGGAAGAACGAGTTTCGAGGTCATGGTAGAAGATGCTCAGTTCCACTGAAAAGGGTGAAACCTACCTGAGTGTATAACTCAAGGACTTGGCTTCAGAAACCATTGCGCAGAGAAATGTTTTTCTAGGTGGTCTGCGTGTCAGAAATTTCGGGGCAGAAGGAAGAAACATGCTGGTCCAACAGACAGGGCGAAAACCCTACATGGGAGTATGGTAAAAAAAAATAATATAAAATAATATATATATATATATATATATTATATATATATACTATATATATAGGTTGGTTTGTTGTTGGTGTGATGAGTAGTTATGTGATTTTTTGTTTTATTATATTTAGTTTATATATTTTATATATATGAGTGGTGGTTATATATATATATATATATCTATATATATAATATATTATATTTAGTATATATTTAGGAACTCTCATCCGTATGTAAAATTGTCGTATTTAAGGAAATATGTGTGGTGTATCCTGTAAAATTGGGTCATTTCATCTAAATTATTGTTTCGTTAGCTCAACTTTCCAGAAAACCGCGTTCCTGAAATATCTAGTTGATTGTTATATGGAACGTGGTAGTTTAGGGAATTTATAGGTAGAGTGTTAGAAGTATTTGCAGATGTGTTCTTACCTTGTTCCCTGACACAGTTGGATTAAATACCAATGGAAAAGCCGGCAAATATACATTCTTATGCGGTTTTTTGTTGTTGGTTTCCGCATCCTTCAGATTGTTTCACTAACATTGCATAGCTTGACAACGTTCTCGTTGTAGCGTTTGTCAGTCGTTTCTTCTTCTACAAGATCTGGAGGATTTGCTTCGAGTCTAAGTCAAGCCTTGGATGCATTGAAGCGTATAACTCAATCTATCTGTGTAATCCTTCTAAACAAGAGATATTAAATTATATATATATGTATTAGGTTATGTGAGTAGTAGTATAGTATATATATAGGGGTTGGGTGAGGTATTTATATTATGGTAGGTGAGTGTATAATAGGTATTATATATATTATGTATGAGGTGAGAGGTAGTAGGAGTATTTTATATATTGGTTGTATATATATATAATATATATATTATATATATCTATAGTATATATATATATATATATATATATTATATAATATATATATATATATATATATATAGTATATATATATATATTATATATATATATATATATGATATATATATATATATCTATATATATATATATGACACATAGCGTAGGGATATATATCTATATATATATATATAGAGTGTAGAGAGGAAGAGAGAAGACACGGTGTAGCGATTGTTATGACACCAGAAACATATATATTATATATATATATATATATATATATATATATATATATCTATATATCATATATCCTTTTATATATATATATATATATATATATATATATATATATAAGGAAGAGAGAAAAGAGAGAAGCACGGTGTAGCGATTGTTATGACACCAGAAACATATAAAAGTGTAATAGAAACGGTATTGGTGAACGAAAGAATTATGGCTGTGACGTTGAAGAGTGGAGAGTCAAAATTGAGTATTATACAGGTCTATGCGCCGCATCAGGGAAGACCTGCGGAGGAGAAGATAGAGTTTATGGAGACCCTGCAGGGTGTATATGATGGAAGAAGAGGAGGACACATAATAATTATGGGAGATATGAATGCACATGTGGGATTGAGGAGAGAAGGAGAGGAAGCAGCTGTGGGGGCGTTCGGAGTTGGAACAAGAAATATAGAGGGGGAAAGACTAGTTGACTTTGCTATAAGAAATGGTGCAGCGATCATGAACACCTTTTTTAAACATGGAGAGAGTAAAAAGTGGACATGGTACCGCTGGAATTCAGAAAACCAGGAATATACGGAAAAATCTATGATAGACCTAATGATATGTAATGATAAGAGGGTGTTTATGGATGTCAAAAGCATACCATCAGTGTCTCTGGATTCGGACCACAGACTTGTGGTGGGGAAGATAAGATGGAGACAAAGGAAGAAGCCGAAGAAAGTAACCAGAGAACGATACTGTTTTGAAAAATTAAAAGATGAAAACACAAGAGAAGATTTCAACAACAAACTAGTTAGAAAATATGAAGAAATCTCAGGAACTGTGGAACGAGTTGGAGAAGGTTGGAAGATTTTAGAGAAGGTGTTGGAGCAGGTTGCACGAGAAGTGATTGAAACAAAAAAGATAAGTAGTGGGAAAAGGAAAAAGACGGTTTGGTGTAATGAGGAAGTCAAAACGCTGTAGTAAAAAGAAAAAACAGAAATACGTTTATGGATGAAGACAAGAACAGAGGAAAATAGACAAGCTTATGTTCTGGCGAGAAATCATGCAGAAATAGTAAAAAGACGAAACATCGACCTATCATGGGAAAGAATAGGAGCAAGAATTGGAAGAACAAAAGAGAACCACACGAATGTTGATATATGGAAAATGGCTAAGAGATTAAGAACAAAAATGAAAACCTAACCGAATGTGATATTCAACAAGATATGTAGAACAATAGGTGGAATAGTGAAAAGG
>JABUQX010083788.1:0-5000 GCA_015478945.1 Trachelipus rathkii | reverse complement strand
AATAAAAGTAATAACTTAAGAAGCAGCATGGGCTTATTCTAGACTGTCCCAGTCAACATAATAATTAAATTAAAAATAATAATTAAGAAGCCACACTGATCTCTCTAGAATGTCCCAGTCAACTCATAATAAATAAGAATAATACTTAAGAAGCCGCATGGTGCTTTTTAGACTGTCCCAGTCAACACAAAAAAATTAATAATTGAGAAGCCGCATTAGCCCCTCTAGAAATGTCCTAGTCACCATAAAATTAAGAGTTAAGACATATTTTTAAATAGTTAATGAATTTAATTTTGAATAGTATTTATAATTAAGAGGCCACATGGGCCTACTAGACTGTCCCAGTCAACCAACAAAAAATTAATAAATCAGAATAATGAATTCAGTAAGCCGCATAGGACCTATCTAGACGTCCCACGTCAACCATAAAATTAATAATTAAGACTAACTTATTCTTAATTATTAAATTATTATGGGTTGACTGATACAGTCTAGATAGGCCCATGCGGCTTCTGAATTATTATTCTTATTTATTAATTATTATGGATTGACTTGGACATTCTAGAGGGGCCAATGAGACTTTTTAATTATTTTTCTATTTTTAATTATTAATTGTTGGTTGACTGGGACAGTCTAGGTAGGACCATGTGGCTTCTTAATTCTAAATACTATTCATTAATTAACAGTTAATTATTATTAAGAAATTATCTTAATTTCTTATTATTATGGTTGACTGGGCATTCTGAAGGGCCAATGCTTCTTCTCATTTATTAATTTTTTTGGCGACTGGGACATTGTCTAAAAAGGCACCATTGCGGGCTTCTTAAGTATAATTCTTATTTATAATGGGTTGACTGGGGCATTCTAGAGCGACCATGTGGTTTAATTATTATTTTTAATTATTATTGGTTGACTGGACAGTCCTAGAGAGGCCCATGTGGCTTCTTAAAGTATTATTCCTATTTATTTATTTTTTATTTATGGGGGTGACTGAGGACATTCTAGAAGGGTTAATGCGGCTTCTTAATTATTAATTTTTATTGTGTGAGCTGGGACAGTCTAAAAATGACCATGTGGCTTCTTAAGTATTATTCTTATTTATGTATGAGGTTGACTTTGACATTCTAGAGGGGTTATGATGCAGCTTCTTAATTATTAGTTTTAATTATCAGTTAAAGAAGCTGCATTAACCTCTCTAGATGTCCCAGTCAACCCATAATAAATAAGAATATACTTAAGAAGCGGCATGGTCCTATTTAGACTGTCCCCGTTCAACCAATAAAAAATTATAATTAAGAAGCCGCATTGGCCACTCTAGAATGTCCCAGTCAACCTATTAATAAATAATAAATTAAGAAATACTTAGAAGCCGTATGGGCCTATCTAGGCTGTCTCAGTCAACCAATAATATATATAGGCCTATATATATAATATAATATATATATATATTATATTATATATATATATATATAATATATATATATATATATATATATATAATATATCTATATATAATATATATATATTATATATATATATATATATATAATAATAAATATATATATATTATAATTAAAAATAATAATTGAAAACGGCATTGACGCCTCTAGAATGTCCCAGTCAACTCGTAATAATAAGAATAATACTTTAAGAAGCCGCATAGTCCTTTTTATACTGTCCCAGTCAATTTTATTTTAAAACTTTATATTTATAAATGGGTGCTCGCATTTTGGCCCCTTCTTAGGAGTATGTCCCATTCAATGCTATTAATTGAGAGTTTTTTCAAATTTATCAAATAGAGAGATATACTTAAGAAACCGCATGGGCTATCTAGACTGTTTCCCAGTCAACCAATAATAATTAATAATTAAAATAATAATCTAGAAACCGCATTGGGCCCTCTAGAATGTCCCAGTCAACTCCTAATAAATAAAATAATACTTTAGAAGCCGCATGGTCCTTTTTAGACTGTCCAGTCAACCATAAAAATTAAGAATTTAAGAAGCCGCATTGGCCCTCTAGAATGTCCCAGTCAACCATAATAAATAAATAAATTAAGAAATAATACTTAAGAAGCCGCATGGGCCTATCTGACAACTTCACGCCTATTCTTATCCACAAAGCCAAAAATCTCTACCTCCTCCTTGCTTTACGTTGCGCCTTCCCAGCTATCTATGTCTTTTCTATAAGGATGCTGAAAGTATTGTAGACGAATATTCAAGATACTGGCCTAACAATATCTATTATATGACATTATACAAAAACAATATATATTAATTAGTCTGCATCTGGCATTAATTTTCATTTTTTAACCCTAGGCCTTAGCTCTGGGTTCAAAATCTTACAATGGAAACAATGAAACAGCAACACGTAAAGAAATGTTACAGCTTAAGGGTTACAACATTCCAAATAGTTTGTTGAAAATTGAAAAAAATATATATTAAAACTTCATAATATATATAGTTTTATTTTAATTTTTTATTTCTATGAAGTTAAATCACTTAAATATACAAAAAAATAAAAAATATATAAAAATCAATAAAATCAAAAAAATCATGATTCATTTATAAAACAATCAAGTAAAAAAATCAAATTGATTTTTTAATTTGATTTTTTCGTGCCCCATCCCTGATTAAAAATGTTAGAACCGCGTTAATCTATTTAAATATTAAAAATCACCATAATTATTAATTAAAACAATAAAAATAAATAAAAAAAAATAAAATCAATGAAAATAAAACCAAGTTTATTTTATAATAAAGGTAGAAGCTTTAGACTCATCGTTGTTGTTGTATTCAGTGTGAAATAAAAATTTGAACCTTTATGTTTAACAGAGAGGTTAAGACAGCTTACACAGATTTATCAGAAACTTAATAAGTTTCCCATGTACTCCGTCCGTCAACAACTTATATATATTGAATATTATATAATATTATTATTTGTTTAGAAAAAATTACCTTAAAGTATTTATTAGGTTTTATATATCATTTTCCTTGTAATATTTGTGTTCATACTTATTCAGTTTTCATTCGCTTATATCTAACCTACTTTAAATGAAGGTTTCCGTTTTTCAAATTCTTAATTGTGGAATATATGCGCACTATTTATGTTGACCATATGAATGTTTTTACTTCTATGTATACATAATGGCGAACTTTATACATCTGCTCACCAGCTATATCAATGTTGATATTTCCGATATTTCAAATCTGTAGTTTCTCCTATATAAATTTTTTCACAATCATGATAGTTTATTTTATTTAATCCTACATTAGCATCTCTCTCTCTCTCTCTCTCTCTCTCTCTCTCTCTCCTCTCTCTCTCTCTTCTCTCCCTCTCCTCTCCTTTCTCTCTCTCTCTCTCTAAAATAGGTTTAAAAACTTTAAAAATAAAGGTGCCGGTTGTACTAGGTTGATAGCTTCTAGGTATATATTCTTTCCTATCTTGCTCTCTGATTTGTGGTTTCCCATCCTCAGGGACTTCAGGGAATCTTGTGTGGTGGCTTTCCTTTCCATTCAGTTTCCACGTCCGTTTTGCTTACTCATTGTCTAGCTTACTTTCAAATTACTCTACATCTGCAATTGTCGATGGGACTACTACTACTTCATTCTAATTCAATTATCGCGTTTCTAAGAATCCTCTTTTACCTATTACTCTATTTTAACTTTACATTGCTCTTTTAACTTCTTTTATTCAAATGTCAACGACTAGCCTCTCCATTCCTCCACTCCTTTTTACTTCCTGCCGCAATTATTAAGTGAAATTCATTGCAATCATCTGTTTGTCCCTTTTGCATTTAAACTTACTAACTTTGAATCCTTCATCGGAGCAGGTGAGATGTTTGCGAAAGACATGAGCATATTTGTTTTTTTTTTCTAATCATTTTCTTTTAAAAACGCTCGCTCTTGCCCTTGATTGGTGGAAAAGTGATAAAAAAAAATCACAATTTAATTATCATGAATGGCTTATTTTTGCAATTTTTATTTATTTTGGCTCCAATTTAAAAATAAAAATATTTTCGCAATACTAAGAAGATATCTCTTTAAATGGACTTGAGTAAAGGAAATTTTTTTAACGGTGAAGCTAAAATATATTTTCAACCGCATTTTTGAAATACTGCTATTTCGCATGCATCTTTCTGAACATTCTGTCTTGAAAATAGCATATTAACAAGCTAGTTAGCAGACTGGAGCAGACTGTCGATATACATGTATATGTTAATATAAAATTAAGATAAATTTCTTTAAGCCTCGGCTTCGTTTACAATTCTTAAACGGGGATAATTATTAGGAAACTTTAACGATAGATTCACATATACACCCTCAACTTACCTTTACTCTCTATCCTAATCTACATGGGGATAGGATTTATATCCAAAGAAAATCAATTAGTATAATTCCCAAAAAAGCAACCATCTTGAGTGTGTTTTTTGTAAAAAACCCAAAAAAAGTGGTTAATATACGCTAATACAGCTGTTTAATCGGGATCGAAGAAGAAAATTGGGATATCTTGAAGAAGAAGAAGACAATGGATTGTTTGGGTACCAAGATTATTCGCCTTGATTAGCAATACAAGAGGAACAGTTTTTACAGCCATACAAACCAATTTATTCAGAAAACTAAAATGAGATTAATTGCAGTTTAGAATAGATGCCGGAGAGGTTCTCGTATCCTCGTTGGATTAAAGCCGAACAGGACACGGAACCAGATTTGTGGTGAAGAGAGCGGAGGCCAAAATATATAAGGTAATATATAGAAGACATAACCTACAACCATTATTAATACATAGATTAACATTGAGTGAGACAGTTAGATTTAAAGATATAGGAATAAACAGGAATATCAGAGAAATAGGAAAAATGGAAAGAAAATCAAAAAACAGGCGTAGGTATATACAATAAAAGGAATAGAAGAAAATAAAGTGAGACAGTAAAATTTAAAGAAAAATGAACAAGTCGAAGTATTAGAGAAACGGGCAGGAAGACATGGGGATAAAAAGAG
>JABUQX010083787.1:20000-44447 GCA_015478945.1 Trachelipus rathkii | reverse complement strand
TGTAATAATGTCTTTTAGATTTGATTAGAAAGTTAATTTTAAATATATATAATGTAATGCTAGTACTAATATGATTTGTCAGTTAGTATTTTTTGCTAGATGATAAATGAACGGATAATAATTGAGTTATTATTGATTATTATATATATAAAGTGAGTGTTGCTTTAGACAAATTATAGTCTAATAATTAAATTAGAATTAATATTAATTGATTATGGTTCATGATTAGTATTGAATTATTTATATGATGTAGAATTAAACTAAAAATACTCTTCAAATGATAATTATATCTGAATTTCTATTGATTATATGTAGAATCTAGATACTATATGATATTTATTTATTTTAAATTATCATAAGGTATAAGATTTCGATATATAATTTAGTTCTTCTCTATAATTATTATAAGTTGACTAATTAAGTAGTTAACATATTATTTCTATTTGAATATCAGTCTATTAGTAATTATTCATTATTAATATAAATTAGTATTAAATTTATTATTTATTATATTATTTATATCTGAAGATTATATTATGAGTAATTATTGCATATAGGAAATATAAGTGATTGTGATCTGTAGTATGGACAAGAATTGTGCTATAATGTCAAGATATAAAGGTCATCATAATATTTACTTCTTATTTGATAGTGATCTTATATCGAATTGAATATAATATTATAGTAGATGAAAGGCATTGTATTATTTTAATATATAAAGAGATTAACTTTAAAAGTAAAATTATATGTTAAAATTGCCGTATATATTATAATATTGAAATATATCATGATATTTATCGTATAAAATGATTCTTCAGATTTAATGCCGAAATACGTGTGATTGCACTCGATAATGTCAATGATTTCCAATTACTTAGAAGGTTGTCTAACTATCTCTAAATTTAGATTATTGCTGGGTGATGGTATCTTTTTTTTGGAACATATGGTTGGCTTCTTAGAGTGTACATAATAGTTATAGAGTTACTTCTATATTATTTTTGCTATTTATATATTTTTATTGTTTGTTAGTCTATTGATTAGCATGATGTTGCGTATACTATTATAATAGTGTTGATAATTTATTTTAGTGTGTAGATTAATAGTATAGTGCATACTATCTATAATATATAATGTGTAAGATGAATGTGAATTATTGGTGCAAGGGGGTTCGTATTATGTATGTCAGAAGATGTCATTTAATGAATTAACACTTATCACACTCTCTTAAAGTTATTACTAAATTATTGTATTAGGGTATGTAATTATTTACGTTCAGTCTTCGCTATGTTATTTCGATTACTTATTTGTTCATTTATCAGTTTTGTATCACGATTATTATTAATTATTTATATATTAATTACTTAATATTATTTATTAATTATCATTATTAATAGTTAATTTTAATTATTATTTTACATTTAATTGAATTCTATTTATATGAATAATATATAATTAAATTATTATTATGTTATTATAATTTAATTTATTAATTACTAATTATATTAATTATAGTTTTTAATTTTCGATTATATATTAATATATATTATATATTATATGTAATTATTATAGATTTTATAATTTATATTGTGTATATTACTTTATTATAATTATTATATTATTACATATATTTAATATTATAATATATTATGTAATTTCTATAATTATAATCAATTATTATGTATTATATTTATTACAATATTATTAAAATATATTAGATTAATTATATTAATATATATTATATATAATTATTTATAATATATTATATTGACTAAAATGCATATTAATGGAACGTTTGCAAATGCAATACATTTAAAATATAAAATGAAATGTATTATAATTATTATTATAATATTATATTAATATTATTATTATTATATTATTATAAATTAGTATCGTATTATTAATAGTGTTAATTATATAAATATATAATTAATTATCATATTAATTAATTATTATATTAGTATTATTAATTATTTATATTAATATAAGTGACTATTTTTTAGTATAAACGACTTTTTAGCTGGTAACATATTTTAACTTTATTAATTTTATTAATTTTCATTTCTTGTCTATATTATATTTTATTATCGTTTAATTTATATAATTAATTTAATTTAATATTATTAATTTATATGATATTTATTATATGTTTATATTCATTTAATTATATATATATTATTAATTTATTCTATATTACATTACATATATTTTCAGGTTACTTATTTCTTCTATATAGTATTAAGTTAATTTTACAAATGTAATCTAATGATTTTAATTATTACTGTATTATATTTTATTATTATGATATGATAGTATTATTTATTTTATTATTATTATTTACGTTTTAATGGTAGTATTTGTAGGGGTAATCGAACTGCTTTTCTTTCTCGCAATTATTTTAGCAGAACCCCGACCCGTAAAGGTTCATATTTAAAACTCGAGTTTGTTTCTCCTTATACACTATTTCTGTAATAACTTATTTCTCGTATTAAACCATTAGTATTTTTCTGCGATCTATCACAATGTTAACTAATCGGTATCATTTGAGAGTCATATTTATTTGTCATATATGTGAAAGAAAATACAAATTAGCATTATATAATTAAATAATTTAGATTAAAAAACATAGAACACTTATTAATTGGAGTATAGTACATATATGTGACACTTCATGGCGACTTATTACCCATTTCGCATTCCACTATATTGTATTTATATTGCAATTTGGACAGCTTCCATATCATGAATATCCTCTCTTTAACTGCATAATCCAGCGCGAACAATTTTATTAGTGATGGCTCAGAATCTTAGATATCTGATTATACTTTAAATTTATTTTATTAATTCCCACAAGACACTTAGTTTCAGCTGCTCATTCATATTCTTTATTACATATACATTTACATACAGACTAGACTGGCCTATCTCCATTTACAACCATAACCCTATAGCACTTTAAACGAACCCTTAAAACCTCATGGCGTCTGCTTTCTATATACAATAAAAATATATTATTATACATCTTCTGCATAAAATCTTCTACTTAGATCCAAAATAATAACTATCTATAAAATAATGATAACACATAGATTCGAACACACATATACATACAAATATATACATACATATATATATATATGAATTAAGAATAATTCATACCTACACAACTTATACATTTTCATTCTCACATTCACATTGCAATACGATCGAGATAGATATGAGTAAAATTCTATGAGTTCTGAGAGATATGGAGAAAGTATCGGTAAATATTTTTAGAGGATGAGATGGAGTCTAGGAGTCGGTAAAATTTTGAATACGACTCTCACAAACATGATATCTAACATCAATCCTTGCATCTCCAACCTTATCTATATTCTATTCATACTCCCATTCATAATCAAAATGAATATAACCAAGAAGACATTAGCTCATCCTCACTGTTCACTCACCGCTCTTAAATTAATAATACAATCACTTATTTCAGACTCATATATTGCTTACACATGCTGTATTAGTATTCAGATCACATTAATATACTAATTAGATTTCCATTTCAGATAGCTACACCAACCTAACATTAATTTATCATAAATAATACTGCAATATTATAATAGAGCTTACCGTATTTAATTATGATATCAATTTTATCATGGCTCCAGCACCCTGCTTTTTTGACAATACTTAACAAGGTAAACAGAAAACTAACACTATGAATATTTATAAATTGCGTGTATGACATGAATAGCATAACTTCTCATATTTATAAATCATGTTATAAAATTAATTTATTTATTTTACAAAGTTAGCAAGACCTTTACACAAAACTTTAAAACATGCTAAAGCCACCTATGTTCTTTACAATATCAATCCTTCAGATCACTCGACGCATTCTTTCGACCAAAATATATAAATAATATATATTATTTTATATCTCTTTAATCTATATATAATATAAACTAATTTCCCTATCAATTATATAATACAGTTCCCTTCATATAAGTGGGTATCTAATTATACTGGCTAACACTCCTCATTACCATCCCTGGAACTTACTTCTCCATAACTATCTATGGATCAAAATGTTACAGAATAGAATCAATCCATCTAATCTCGCTTCGATTTATATAGATAACAATTCACCGAGTAATTTCTCTAATTAATACATGTCGAATGATTTTCTATATCTTTCATCTAAATCATTTCTTACGCTTAACTATATACACATTTAATATCATCCTTACTAATGACCTGAATAGCAAAATATACCATATCTCATTGCCAAATCGATATCACACACATTCACTTATTATATACTATATATATTATATTATATATATCTTAAGTATATAATCTTATCATGATAATATATATATATAAGTATACATATATATATTAATATAATTATATTAATATATATTATATATATATATATATATATATATATGATATATATTATATACTAGTTAATTAATATTATATATATTATAATATAAGATAAGAATAATATATATATCTATTACTATATATATATATATATATTAATATATTATATATATATATATTATAAAAGGATTTTATTTAGCTTGAATGCGGGGTTGTCAATTGGCTAATCAGCATCAAAAATGCGGCAAATTTTCTGCAAAATGTACCAAATAACGGAGGCAAAAAATAGGAAGATTCATCTAATCTCATTAAGTTTATTATAGTCAATATGAGAAAGAATATAAAGCACAGGAGTCGCGTATCTACTCTATAATATGCCGTATCTGAAAAATATAACTATTCTCAGTTATAACGGAGTAACGAAGATTATATAACGAGTATACGTGTCACTCATCGCTCATATTGTAGTTATATATTAATATTTAATAAAATTTTAATCATATTATAATTATATATTAATATATATTATATTTATATTAATTAATATATTATATAATATTATATTATTAATAGTAGTATATTATAATAAATAACTATATATTATATATATATTATATAATGATATTAATATTAATATAAAGTAATGTGCGAAGATTAAAGTATAACTTTTATTTTAGTTACTCTTTTGCTATATTGCTAAGTGAGTATTTATATTGATATATATATATACTTAACCTATATTATATATTTTTATATAAGATATAGTATGAATAAGATTAAGAATGATTACATATGTCACGCCATAGATTATAATTATCGTAAAACTTATTAATATAGAGTTACATTAAGAAACATGATGTATCAATTATATTATGAATGATAATATAGCAAGCGTATGTCAATTTATGTATGGAAATGGAATTTTTATTTTTTTTTATATATAATATCTCCAAATCTACGATATTTACAAGAAAACTACTCAACAGTTTACTTCAATCATACTGTAATGAAATTATAAACATTTAACAGCAAGCTTTTTTCTCTTTTAACTAAAACATTTATTTACTCAGGCTAAAGCCGTAAAGAATTAACAAAGAAGTTCGTGAGTGTCTTCTCGGCTCATCCTGGGGGACGATGGGTAGGAATATATTCACCCCTCCCTTCCGGAGGGTTTATCCGGAATCACCCGCCTTATTTTGATATATTGTGGGTGTTACGCGGGTTCCTCCTGATTTACTCCCTACTTTATTAGGGGTATTAAGGAAAACGTGTCTCACTACCCTTCATGTCACATTTCACGTCGGCTCGAATGCACTCGCCTAAAAAAATATTTAATTAGCGTACTGAATTTCATATTTATGTTGTAGTTTTCATTCTACTATCCAAAAGTAGTTCGAGGCATGATATATAAAAATCAGTAAAATTTTATTTAAAAAAGTAAATTTTATTTTATATTAACATTTTTATACACTAATTTCAATACGCTGATTCCATATATGTATATATCAGTTGTACTTGTATCCTATCGTTACGGTATTTTTCGAGATATCTAGCGGTAAACCTTCTTTAGTTTGGCAATATATAATTATATATATATATTTAAATAAACTTAATATATATATATATTTAATATACTATATATAGTAGTATAGTATATTATCTATATATGTTTATATATATATCTTATATATAATATATAGTTAATATAATTAATAATAATATAATATGTATATAATTAAAATATTAGTAATATAATATAATATACTTAATATTATAATATTAATAATATTCGTAATAATAAATAATAATAATAGTTTATATTATTTAATTTGATCTATTCTAGGTATAGTTTAGTGAAGCATTTCTTTTGAAGTGAGTTATATTTCTTTAAAAATTTGCATTTCAATTGAATATGAACTAAATTTGAAGCAGTCAACTTATGTAAAAAGATTAAATGGCATAATTTATACTATATCGTATATACTATGTATATAACGTTACTATTTACTAAGCGTATATAATATAATATTATTACTATTATATAATTAATATAGTATATGTATTATATATATATGTAAAGTTATGTTCCCACCATGATATATTCATATATATATATATAAAGCTATATTAGTATAATATATAATATAAATATATATTTTATAATATTCAATATATATATATATATATATATATAGTATATACTAATATATATTAAGTATACTACCGTATCATCTATATATATATATATATATATATATATATTATATATTATATATATAATGATATAAATAAAATATATATATATATAATGATATTATATAATTATATATAAATATTATATATGTATTATAATATAATCTATACTTATGAGAGTTAGTATGGGAAACTGACGGACGACTGTTGGGGGAGCGTGCCTTCAAGGTCGTTTGTTCTAGTATCAGTTATTTTTTAAGAATAAACTTCGGCGTTGTGTACGTTCATATTGTGGGTTCTTTCTTAGGGATGGGGAGGGATGAACTTCTCGTTACCTCGCAAATCATATTGGGCACCAGGTAATGGTCTTACTTCTGGGTATTTTATTATGGTTTTTGAAATGAAGGAGGGGTGCCTTAATGGGAAGAGACCATCTTTTTTTCAGTACGTTCGTGTAGTTTATGCTTAAACCTATGTAAGTGAGACAGTGCCTTTAATCGTTTCATTCGTTTCCTGATCCTTTTTCTAAAGTACAATCTTGTTGTTGTTTTTTTTGTTCGTTACATTATGAATTTTACTATCGCGATCTGTTTATTTGCGTTTTAATCACGCCGTCAGGAATTATTTCAATCGTCTATTGCTTGAATCCTGGCAATCTATCCGTCATTGTCGCGTTTTTTCCTGCAATTCGCAAAGGTACCGCAATCATGGAGGTGCTTGCTCGTGGCTTGCCAGACCCCCTGGCCTAAATCATAAGCGGTTTTGTCCCGTCGCGTCTTATGTCCCGAACGCTGCAAAGCGCTGATGAAGGCCGCTTTGTGCGGGGCGCTGAACCCGACAGCCGCAGAGAACTAAGCGCAATCTAGGTAGTCTATTACGTTTATGCTGTATTTTCATATGGCTTTTCATCGAGTGAATGATGTATTATTGAACTTGAAAAAGATAAGGAAGTTCATGCGCAAGTATATTTTTAAAACATTTTTTTAAAAAAAATAAGAAGACAAAAAAAAAATAAAAAAAAAAAATAAAAAACCAAAAAAACAGAATTACAGCAGCAACAACAAGAGCAGCAAAAAAAATAATAAAAAAATAAATGTGATAAGAAAAAAATATAATAAAAAAACAACAAAAGAGAAAAAAAAAAAAAGAAAAAAAAAAAAAAAAATTATTAAAGCGTAAACGAATTTCAATATTCATTAAACTTATCATATATTTCATTGACCATCTATGAAGCTATGAATCAGATATTTTCAATTGTCCTTCCTTTTATATATATTAAGATATATTATTTATATCTATTCTTATAGCGTTTAGTGTGTTATAACATCTATATATATATATATATATAATTAGTATTTATATAATATAAATAATATCTATTATATAATATATATGTATAATTATATACTAATAACATAGAATTATCCTCCCTTATCCTTTTCTAAAAATTACTACTTATTAAGTATCATAGATTAGAAAGTAATATGTATAATTTAAAAAATTCATGATAATTTTTCGTTTTCGTTCGTTTAAAATACTACGTTTGTATTCTTTTCAAGTATGCGACTCACACATGGAGATATATATATACTTAATTAATATTATTTATATTATTTTAATATATATAATAATTATATATATATAATATATAATACTATAAATATATATTATATTAAGATATATATATATATATATATATTATAAACTATTATATATAATATATATAATTATAATAGTGCCTATAAATATAATCTATAACTATCATATATAAATATATATATATATTATATTATAAGTACTTTTTTCAGTATATATATAAAAAATATATAATAATATATATATATTAAGTATATATGAATATATATATAATTTTACAGTTATAATATTATTTATATTTACAATTATATACTAATATAAATTATATATAGCATTATATATATATATATATATAATATATTATATAATATATAATATTACATATATATAATATATACTAAGTTATCTATATAATATATATATATAATATATATTATATATATATAGATATATATGATTACCTATTACTATAATTATCATATAATATATATATATATATATATATATATACCTATATTCAATATATTATATAATATATATATTATATATATATATGATATATATATATATCTTAATATATATATATATAGTATTGGCCGAGTTCTTAACTTTTTTACTATCCTCTTATCGTTTTAATCTTCGTTCCTCCGTCTCCTTTCCTCTCTTGTATCTTCTGCTCTTCTCCTCGTCTCTCTCTCCTCTCTCTTCTCGTCTCTCTCTGTCTTCATCTCGTCACATGAAAGAACACATAACAGGCACGCAGATTACTATCCTGACGAATATTGCTGGAGTCCATGAAGTGTATTTTGCTTCTAGCAGCGAGAAGAGCTGTTCATTGATGTGGTCAGAAGACACTCTTTCTCAATTATCGAACGAATATAAAAGCGAAAAGCTTGAAAGTCAGGATAGATCACTGGTTTGTGCGCGGATTAATTGTGAAAAGCTTCTCGTCTGCAGAAGTCACAGTGAAATTATCTCACATACCCTCAACAAAAGTTGATAGTGAGCGTCCTTCATAGTGCGAGATCTCATTTACGATTTACTGCGAGATCCAGACTGTATCATGAAAGGCCTCAGAAGATTCTGTCTTTTCTAGTCGTTTTCGTGAAAAAGCGATTTCAAAATCACTAATATACATACTTTTCCAAGGCGGGAGCTGGGCGAATTAGAGGTTGGTGAGCGTGCAAAATAAGTTGGTCCAAGCGTCGTAACTTTGTATATATATTATATATATATACGTAGATATATATATATATATTATATATATATATATATATTAAAGTTATATAATATAATATATATAGTATATATATATATATATAATTATATATATATAGTATATTATACATATTATAATATGAGTATATGAATATATATAGATATATACTATTACTAATATTATATATTAAACATATATATACTATATATATATATATATACTAATATTTTATAAATAATTGCGTATAATATATATATAAATATATATCATTTAATAGTATTAATATACTATATATATATAATATAGTTATTATATTATAATATAAAATATATATTTGATATATATATATATCAGGCGAGTTTCAGGTAAAATTTTTTACTAAGGACTCTCTCTCTCTTCTCTCTATCCGTCCTCTTCCTCGTTCTCCTTCTCATCTCTTTCTCTTCTCGTCTCTCTCTCTCTCTTCTCCTCTCTCTTCCTCATCTTCTCTTCTGTCTCACAGATCGAGATAACCATACATGACACGCAATTACATACTGTTACGATTATTGCTTGAAATCATGAAAAGCTTATTTGCTTCTAGCAGCGATGAAACGAGTCTGTTCTAGATGTGTCAAAGGAACACTTTCCTCATATGATGAAGAATCATTCAAAACGAAAAACTGAAATCAGATAAAGATCCACCTGGTTATGGTGGTGAATAATTGTAAAAAGTTTTCTACAATTGCAGAATTCGCCAAGATCTTCCGACGATCTTTCAGCATAAATAGTAGTCGAGCGTCTTTATTAGTGTGCAGATTCATTTTACAGACTAAGAAGAGAGCAAAACTCTTGCCCTTGAACATTTGGCTTCTAGAAGATTTTGTTTTCAGAGCATAATATGTAAGAATTATTTAATTTTCAATCGCACTAATATAACGATAACTTTTAGAAAAGGCGGGGAGTTGGGGATAAGAGGTTTATGCAGTTCGAAAACAGTTGGATCCAAGCTTATAGTCACTCTTGGTTTATATATATATATATATAGTATATGATATATATATATATATATACTAATATTATATACTATAATAATATATTATATATATAAGTAAAAATATTAATATTATAATACACTATAGTATATAGTAGGAAATTAATAAAAGATTTCTTTGAGATATAAAAATCAAAAGGGTGCAAGTTTCTCTCTTTACTTCCCTAAATGAAGAATCAAAAGAAAATGAATAATATAAGTTCCTAATAGTGTGGTCTTCTTTTATTCGTTCAACTTTTAATTGGAAAATTAAGTTATTGTTACTACATGAAAAGCATGTCTTATTGATAATCAAAAATGCAAAATATTTTTTGAATTTTTGTTTCTTTCTGCTTTATTTTTTTTTTTTGTGGCATCATTGGGCAGTTTTGAAAATATAAAGGATATAAACGAAGGAAAAAGAAGCGGAACACGCACATACCCTACACATCCACAACACTTATGTATAATATAATATATATATATTATATATATATATATAATATATTTAAATAGTAATATATTAAGTATATATTAATATATAGTATAATATATATTATATAATATATATATATATATATATATAATATTATTATATATATATAACCTTATATATATATATATATAGTATTGCTATATATATATATTAATAACTATATATATATATAAATATATATATATTATATATATATATATCCTTATATATGAGTATATATATATATATATATATATATATATATATAATTATATCATAATAATTATAATATATATATATATATTAATATATATATATATATAAATATTATTATATAATATATCTATAAATATTATAACTATAATATTATATATTATAATATATATATATATAATATATATTATATACATAGTATTATAATTAAACTATATATATAGTTACATATATATATTATAAAATAATACTAGTATATTTATATCTATATTATATAGTTATATATATTATTATTAAATAATATATTATTATATATATATATATATATATATATTTAACCTTTCTTTAAATTTGATTACAAAATTAACGAAAATTTGTTTGAAAGCATCTTGGCAAGCGAAGATGCTGTACATGTGTTTTAAAATTCAAGAGTCTTAAAAAAAGCCTTTTTGGAGGAGACAAAGAAGCACCGCTAAATAGTGCGATCCATCGTAACAGTATGCAAGTTAACAGGGAGAGAATGTATCATTATAGAAAATATATGTACGATTTACTATGATATACTTATTTATCATATAATATATAATATTAGATATAATATATATATATATATATATTATACTATACAATAATATATATATAATATATATATATACTATATATATATATATATAATATGAATATTATATATATATATAAATAATATTATATATATATATATATATATTATATATTAATATTATATATATAATAATATTTTATATATAATTATAATTATATATATCATATATATAGTATTATTATAGTATTATATATATATATATATATATATATATATATATAATATATCTATATATCAAAAATATCACCTATATATATATTATATATATTATAATATAGTTATATACAACGATTAAAATATTATTCGGAATAATATAGGTCCCTATCAATCAAATATTACATGATCTCGATACGACATAGTATATATTATATAATATTATATACATATATATATATACTATATACTATAATATATATTATATATATATATATATACATTATATATATAATACTATATTATATATATAATATATATATATAATATAAATAGTTAATATAATATAGATATTATATATATTATATATATATATATATAAATAATATTATAATATTTTATATACTAATATAGTATATAATATATAATATATAATAATATATATCATATAATATATTACATATTTCTTTTATTTATGAATATGTATGCATATACATATCTATAGTATAAATATATTATAAATATATTATAATATAATCATATAATATAATATTAATGATATACTAGTATAATATATAGTATAATATATATATATAATAATATATTATATATATAGATATGAATATTTATATAATATATATATTATACTATATAATATATATATAGTACTAATATAGATATAATAATATAATATTAATAATATATCTTATATATATGTATATAATAATATACTAAAATATTATATATATAATATATATATATATATATTAAGTATATATATATATGATATATATATATATATAATATATATAATAATACTATATATATATTATATTTATATATAATAGATAGTATATATAATATACTATATATATATAAATATTAAATATATATTTATATATATAAATATAGTATTAGTATAGATATATATAAGAGGTCCCAAGAAGTGTCGGGCATATTTTTTGGGATGTGGATGGTCATTTTACAATTTTAATTACTCTATTTTGTTTAAGTCTATTGGTAATGAATCTAAGTAATTTAGTTATAGCTATTTCCTCTGAAATCGTTAGTCTCTATATTCAATAAATATAAATGATAAAAGAACAAAGGAATGTGGTTGTTTATCTTTTAAATTATGATGGAGGGTGTATCATTGTAATTAGAGACTTTTGAATGACACTCCGTTACCTTCTGTCCATATAAATCTAACAATGGTTGTTGGATGAATGCTTTGTACGGGTTCATAAAATAATTGTTGGCAGTTTTTTAAATTGTTGCTCTCCTGAAGACGTACTTAACTGAAGATCAACCGGATGAAAAATTAACACTCCAAGTTCAGTCTTTAGGTTAGCCAAACTCGAATGTTTTTATTATTAATTTTATGCGCTAGTTCACAATGATCATCCCTAGCTTATAATGTCGGATGAAGATAACCGTTATGCATGTAGCTATAATAAAGATAAATGAAAGATGAAAAAATATTACAGCTTAACTAACGGACCGATGTACTAAATGCACGTACTGCGTATTCTAAGCTGTCTCATTCTTGATATGTAATCGGTGTTTTGTGAATTTTGTACTGCATATGCTTGTACAATTGTGAATTCGACATCTTTGAAATGTTGGACTTGATTGACTACTGCGCGTTAGTTCTTTTTCTTCATGAAAATTCAAACGCATTATGCACATGGTTTTGTTACGGGAATGGGCGGCCTGTTGCAAGAGAGTATTGGGTACGAAACTCCGATCGAGAATGCTATCCAGTGTTCAAAATGTATATCGGTGATAAGTGAACTTAAAAATCTGTTGCAATCCTCGAAGAGAAGAATACCTATGCTTGAAATTGAAGAAGATGAAATAATTGACTTCATCACAGAAGACTCACCAACAAATGTTCTTCGTATGTTAAGATGCTCGGGACTTTCAAGGTCCAGGGTACATTGTATTTCAAAAGGAACTCAATTGTTTCCATACCATGTTCATCGTTTGCAAACACTTTTACCCGCTGACAACCACATAAAGGTTGCTATATTGCTTGGGAATGCCACTTCGAAACAAGGAAGATCCACAATTTTTAAGAAAATATTGTGGATGGCGAAAAAAACTTTCAAAAGAAAGGGATATTCATTATCCACAATTTATACTGTTGGGACTATGTAAACCATAGAGTTGTAAGTAATGACCGTTTCTAACACCAGTTGGGGTCAACATATCAGCCGGAATAGATGAAAACAAATTTAATGACCTCTTTGAGCTACAAAGGATCAAAACGAAGGTTAACTGAGGTTTTGCAAAACCACTTGTATACCTTACTAGAGAACGTATCCCTAGAAGCAAGGCCGAGAGGTGTGGTTTCTTCTCACTATGCCCTAGTAGCAAGATGTCACCTTAACATACATTTCCGAAATCAATGAATTGGAATGGATTGTACCATCTAGTGGCCACCGCGGTCACCAGACGTAAATCCCTTAGATTTTTTATGGGGTTATTTTAAAAACTGGTATACGCAACATAAATCCAAGTCATGAAAAAGTTGGGGAAAAGAATAAGAGAAGCGATCAGCGTGATTAAACATAAACAAAGGGTATACAAGGAAATTAAAAAAAAACTTGTCAAGCGATGCAGGTTGTGGGTTAGGGCATGCGTAGCCATTTTGTATATTTGTTGTAACCTTCAGAAATAAAGTAAATCCTGAATTTTCTAAAGCTTTTAATCAAGAAAACTTGGCTAAATTATCTCTCCAATTTGTGGTAAGTATTTTAGTTACGAAACATCTAACTTTGATTTTTCGTGATATAGGTTTAAGAAAAAGCTATAAGGATTATTAAGATAGGTGAAAAATTATTGTAATGTATTTGAAATAATTGAAAAGATTTTCAGATGTTCCTTGTGGGTGATGAAAATGATTTTGGAAGAATATTTATTTCTCATTATCTTCTTTTAAAATAATTACTATAACGCATTTACTCGTAGAGTGAGTTGAACTTCTCGTTTACGCTCTGCCATTGCGTTACCCCTCTTTGCAAAAGGGTGCCCGCTTCCCCATGAATTCGCGGTGAAATTTCGGGAACCCCAGAAAGCTTGTTTTTGGGGTCGCCACCTTCTTTCCAGAATACCTCCTCTTCTGTGGAACTCTCACTGCATTTAATCTATTTTCTTTTTGTATTTAATCTCCGACTGCTTTAAATCCTCATCTGTTGATCACTCAGAATTCTAGGCTTGGGTGGGATGGATTTTCCCTTATCATTTTTTTTAAAATTATTTACTTATTCATCCCCCTCCTCAAAAGGGTTCTGCCCGTGAGTTGTGGTTACCTGTTAAAATAAAATACATATACCCTTCAGGTCGATGATAAACATTCAGCACGTGTTGTATACAAAAAAGCATAATATTACCAAGTTTGGATGCACATAGTTTAATTTTGGAAAATAATCATACCTACCTGTATAGAAAGTGTTGGAAGAAGTTCGATGTTGAGAACAAACGTATATGATATTGTTCTGTTTTTTTCTCGCCAAGATCTGCAGGTCTACAGTCATATGTCTGTGCCGATATATATGCACTGGAGAAACGCTTTCTTTCTTAGCAGGATGGTAGATTGTTACGAAGATCTATACTCAATCTATTCATAATGTTCCCAACCATTCTCATCTTCTTAGGAATAAGTACCACTTGAAGGAAATAAAGTTCTTAATCAACTATAATTGCTATATGACCATTTATCTTTTTATTATTGGATATATTATGATTGATATTTGGATTTTCCAAGGATCATAGTAACTACTACCTACTAATTCCTGTCAAGCTCCACTGATTATCTTATTAATTCACTCAAATCTGGACCCCTTAGACAAAAGTTATGCTACAATTTAACTTACTAACGTAATCTAGCCTCCATTTTGATGTAAACTATATCCTATCTTCAAAGTAAATTCCAAAAAATTTCCGACTAATTCGGTAATAGTCCTTTGATGAAATTGTTATCTGTTAATACCAATTCTTAATCTCTTCTTTTTTAAATCTTCAAATTAAATTTATATTGTGGTATAACATTTTTCATTCCTTTATTTTAATTTTTCATATATGTTTCGCAAATCTTTGGCATGTCAAAGGCTAGCTCGCTGGAGTTAAAAGTTTCTTATTGTCTACAAAAGGTTCATTCCTAGGGATTTCATTTCATACCGTTTTAGTTGCTAATTCGAATGTGAATGTCATTTTTCAATACCATTTCTAATTCCTCTTCTTTCTTGAAAAGAAACTAAATCAAGTTGTTGCATAGTAATTTAGTACGTTGGTAATTTTCTTGGTGATTAGATTTATAATGTAAGGTAGTTGTTCTTGAAACATTTTTTAGATTTTTTAAATTTAATTAATTACAAAAAAAATTCTTTGAACGATTTGTCTTTTTCCTTTGGACTAGTTTGTTCTTGGAAGAATTTTATTTAAGTAGCCAAGGTTAGCATAATACAATTCTTTTCTTGCCATCTTGAATGTCCCAGAATGATTCTTTATTTTCACCAAGGTTAATTTCTTCCTTGTTCTATAAAATTATCATAAGGAGACCATTGCACATATGCAGGTTCGTCTTTTCTGATCTGCTTTTTAAAAGTGAGTCAAACTCAGTAGATCCCATGTAGCTGTAAACTATCATAAATACGCTTTCTGTGCCTGTGCATTATGATAATTCCTTCTCTCTTCTCTCTCTCTTCTCTCTCTCTTTCTTCTCTTCTTCTCTTCTCTCTTCCTCTCACTCTCTCTCGCCCGCACTCTCCTTCTTTATTTCGGACTAAGTGCCACCATGATCTTATGCTTTAAAAATTGTTTGTCTCAAATTAAGAATGAGTCCGTGCAAAGGTTTATGCCTAATAGGTGGTTTTAATCTGTCCTAAGTCAATTGCAAAATGATAAAATTCCTTTGCGACTTCCTTGTCGATGTACCGCGACATCCCCAGTCTGGTTGGGATTATTGCGTTAGAACTCCTTTGTTCTTAGAATAATGTTTTAATTTCTGTCCAGATGTTGGATAAAAACATCTCCGAAATAAATAAACACAAATGATGTGTACATTTTTTAATTAGATTATTTTTTTTTAGATTTATCTTCCTACACTAAAATTAATATTTCAAAGAAGGAAAGAAAAGTGGCTGTTTTGTTTTTTTTTTTTTTTTCTTTCTTTAATCTTTCCATATTTAATTTTTACTACTGCCCTGGGGACCAACATTCATGTCGAAAAAAAAGTTGAAACTTTCTCTGCTCACTTTTGATATAAAATCATCCGAGGCGCTATATGAATTTTCAGACGAAGATATAGAATTAAGTTGGACTTAAGTATTTCTTTAACTTTCGACGATTTTATTTAGTATCAATCATTATAATCATTATTTTTTATTTTATTTTTTATTTTTTTTATTTTTTTTATTTTTTTTTTAAAGCCAGTGATATTAGCTGCTAAGTGTTAATGACTGTGTATTAAAAATAAATTACCTCTATTATCTATATTTTCTTTTTGAAATGTTTCTACTTTGAAAAAACTTTTATATTTACTAAGAAAACATAAAAATCTAGACAAATGTCTAAAACTGATCGAATCTTAAATTTAAATAATTTTTGGATAAACTAATAACTTCATGATTCTTTGATAATAGAGTGATAGACCAATACTTGCGACGTTGCCCAGGTCTTCGCGTGGTAGAATAGATTTATACTATATATATATATTATATACTATATATATATCGTAATATAGTATATAGTATATATATACTATATTATAATATATATATATATATAATTATATATATATAAGTTATAATATGTATAATATTATATATACTTATAGTATTAGTATTAGCACCTTTATACAAAAATATTATTCACCTAAACTATACTTGCTAACCGGCTCTATGCAGTACCTTGTATGATTAGCTTATTATTCTTTTTTAATACATATATATCATATATTTATATAGATATTCTATATATAATATATATATATATATATATAATAAATATTATATCAATATATATATATTTATATATATATATATATATATATATATAAAATATTATATATATATAATATTAATATCTATTATAATATATATCCTATTTACTATATATATATATTAACTATTATATAATTATTATATATATATATATATAATATATATATATATATATATAGTATATAATACGTATATATTTTATATATATCATATATATATATATCTATATATATAAATATTATATATAGAATTAATATATATATATATATATATAATTATCTAATATATATCAACTATTAATCTATTATATATATATATACCTTTTATATATCTATTATATATATATTACATATATATATATATATAATATTTTATAATAGTAAATTTTATAGAATATAAATAGTAATTATTATAGCTATTAATATATATATATACTATAATATAAATATATATATTATATATGTTTATGTATATATAAAATATACATTATATATTATATTATTATATATAATATATATATAACAAATATATTAATATATAATATTCTTATATATATATATATATATGATTCTAATTTATACATATATATATATATATATAATACTATATTTATATTATTATACTATATAATATATAATATATATATTATGAAATAATATATAGTAAACATATTATATATAGTATATATATATACTAATAATATTATATATTATAAATATATAGTATAATATTATATACTTATATATATATAAGGGTTTACAGGTATCTTTTAACTTTCGTACATAGCTATGCTAAATAATAAATATTTCCATTTTGATGGCATTATTCACAAATTTATATATTATTATTAATATTATAGTATATTATACTATATATATATCATAATAAATATTATATAAATATAGTGTATATAGTATAATATATATGATATATATAATATATATTATTTCATCAATGATCTTTATGACACAATTTTGAGGAACATTTTGTCTCTTAAGAAAAGGAGAAGTCCAATTAATCTTTCTCATGTCATAATAAAGATTTATATATTTCACAAAAAATAATGAAGAATGTAATTAAAAATGGTAAAAAAGTTGAAAATTTGCTGAATGAAAATTTTTTATAATCTAATTTTTGGTTTTTTTTTTTTTTTTGTTTTTTACAAGTAGGTTTTTTTTAGCACCAACATTTTTTAGGTATGTATCCTCTACGTCTTCTTTTATAATCTATATCTATATAGTTTTTATATAGTATATATTAATATATATATTATATATATATATACGTTATTAGTATAAATTATATATATATAACTATCATATTATAAATAATAATACTATATATAATAATATATATATATATTATAATATATAATAATATACATCATATGTAAGAAATCTATATATATATAAATATATTATTTATATATTAACTAATAATACTATAATATTAATATTATAATATATATCATTATATATATATATATTAATTTATATCATATATAATATAATATATTATATATATATATATATTATATATATTATTTATATATTATATATAAAAATCTTCGCTAGAGTATATATTATATAATATATTTATAGTATATATATATATATATATAAATATAATAATATATTATTATACTAGATTATAATTTATATAATTAAAATATATATAAATATATATATATATATTATATATAATTATATATATTATATACTTATTATACTATATATATATATTATACTATATATATATTCAATATTAATATAAATACATATTGTATATATAATATATCTATACTTATATATAATAATATAATTTATATACTATATATTACTATAATATATATATACTATATATATTTATATAAATATATATAAATATAATATAATACGATTACGTATATATATATATATATATATAACGATAGATTATATAAAATAAATTATTAATATAGCTATATATATATACTATATATATAATAATATATATATATTATATATTACATAATATTATCTATATATTATATAATACTAATATTAATATTATATAGGGTATATATATTATATATATATAGTCAATATATTATATTTATATATATTATTAATAAATATATATAAAATATATCATATATATTATATATTAATAGTATTATATATATATATATATATATATATATATATTAATATAATATATATATTATATATATATACATTATAATATATAATAATATATATATATATATATATTATATATATATATCTTATATATTAATATATATCATATAACAATTATATATATATATACTATATATATATAATATATATATACTATATAAACTATATATATATATATATATATATATACTTATTTATTATATTAATATAATATTATATAATATTTATATATAATATATATATATATATATATATATATATATTTATAAATAACTACTTAATATTAATATATAATTCATATATATATATATAGTTATATATTATATTTTTTTTTAATATATATTATTATATATATATATTATAATATATATATTATATAATAATTTATAATATTTATAATATATATATATATATGTTCATATAAACATTGATGTAATTTAAAAAATTTAAAAGTAGAGTCGAATATTATTATTATTATTATTAATATTTTATTTATATTATCTATTTATTTTTATTATTATTCATTTATATTATTATATAATTATTATTAATTATGTATTATTATTATATATTAATCATTTTATTATTTTTATTTATTATTATTATATTTATTATTATTATTATTATTATTATTATTTTTATTATTATTATTATTATTATTATTATTATTATTATTATTATTATTATTATTATTATTATTTTTATTTTTATTATTATATTATTATTATTCATTATTTATGATTATTATATATAATTATATTATATTTTTTATTATTATTATTATATATTATTATTATTATTATATTAGTATTTTATTTCATATATTTCATTATTATTATAGATATTATTATTTATTATTATATTATATTATATTATTATTATTATTATATTATTTATTATTTATTTTTATTTATGTATTATATATTATTATTATTTTCTAGTTTCACTTCACCACCACTCGCAATGACTGAGCCAACGCCCTGCCATCTATATGTATATGAATCACCTTTACATTTCCTTGTTCTGATGGAGCCCCAGCACTTTCACACCCTCCAATATGAGTCCTCCTGCAGCTACTGCAGATCCCACTCCATCTTATTCTTGGTTTTTCCACCAGGACTTTTACCCTCCCTTCCAGTTCTAAGAGTCAAGCAGTATATCTTACACCATCCATTCCAAGAACCTGACTATACCATCTTAATTGCTTCCACTTACTGATTGGTCTGAAATGTTCAGAGCCTAACTCCATTTAAATGTCAACACTTCTAAAACGTTCCCAAATGCTAGCTTCTCTAATCAGTTTGAAAACTACCATCTCCGCCGCCTTCACCCTACTCCTTGTTCTTGATGTCTATGTTCAAGCCTCAATACTACACTGCAATATTGGAATAATATATATGTATACTTAAGTGGGTTTACTTTTCTAGAGATACATCTGCCTCTCATAAATGGATATATATCCTACACATGAAAAATCTACTTATTATACTCTTAATCTCCTATGCCATATCTTCAACAGACATCATCAAAACATCCAGATAGCTAAACCATTTGATTATTATTATTATTATTATTATTGTTGTTATTATTATTTATTTATTACATATAGTTTTTGTAAAAATTATTTTCGTAATATCGGATTTATTACGTACATATTGATTGGTGTGTTTTGTTAATATTATTGATTATATTATATTATTATTATATATTATTATTATTATTATTATTATTATTATTATTATTATTATTATTATTATTATTATTATTATTATTATTATTATTATTATTATTATTATTATTATTATTATTATTATTATTATATTTGATTAGATTATTACTATTAATTATTATATCTTATCTATTTTATTTATTATTATTCAAATATTATAAATTAACTATGGATCGAACAGTCTGATGAATCTGTGATTATCTAACAAGAAGCATCGAATGGCCCAAGTTGGTACGCCATGATTACATTAACCAAACTCGTATCAAACAGTAGTTGCTATTAAATAAAATATTATTGTGTTTTATTTACCATTCACTAAATATATAGTATCATTTTGAGCGCCAAGATTAAAATAATAATAAAAATAATAATAATATAATAAATTTTCTTTTTTCTATAATAATAATATAAATAAAAGGAAAAAATTGTATTAAAGCAAAAAATAATAATGAATAATTAATTAATAATAATAATAATAATAATAATAATAAATGAATAATAACAATTATATTAATATCATAATAATAGATAATAATAATAAAACTAATACATGCAACGTATAGAATATCATAATAATAATAATAATGAATTAAATAATAATAATAATAATGAATCAAATAATAATAATAATAAATAATAATACATAATAATAAATAATATAATATAATATAATAATAATAATAAAATAATAATAATAACATAAAAAGAAGAAAGAAAGAAGATAAAGAAGAAGAATAAGAAGTAAGAAGAGGAAAAGAGAAGAAGAAAGAAGAAGCAGCAAGAAGAAGAAGAAGAAAGAAGAAGGAAGAAAGAAGGAAAGAAGAAAGAAGAGAAGAAGAGAAGAAGAAGAAAGAAGGAAGAAGAAGAAGAGAAGAAGAAGAGAAGAGAAGAAGAAGAAGAAGAAGAAGAGAAGAAGGAGAAATAAGAATATATATTTTTTTTATTTATTTATTATTTTAATTTTATTATTTTTGTGTTATTATTATTAATATTTATATTATAATTTATTAAATTATTATTATTATATTATTATTGTTTTATATTATTTATATATATTATTATTATTCATTATTATTTGTTTTTCTTTATTTTGTTTATCTTCTTATCTTGTATGCTTAATTTCTTTTATTATTAAATATATAATTTTAATTCAAAATGCATCTGACATTCATTTTTTATTCTTAAATTTTTTTTTTTTTAATTTACATGTTACATTTCATCGTATAAGTTTTCATTTTCTTCCTTTCAAATCATTTGACTTTTCGCGTATTTTTTTTATTACATTTTAGCATACTTTACCTGCCTAGGTTTAGGATCATTTAAACGCATAGATCTTATAAATTTTTAGAAGGATCAAAATTATTTATGTAAGTGTATCGATGATACTATTATTTATATATAATTATATTTTATAATAAACTATATATATATATATATATATATATATTAATATATATATTATTATATATACTATATATAATAATATAATATCTTATATATATGATATAATATATTAATTATATATATATAATATATATATATAAATATAATATTCATATAATATATATATATATAATATATATAAATGCATAAGTATATTAATTATATATATAATATTATTATATAAAATATATAGTAATATATTATATATATATATATAGCATATAATATTATATATAATAGTATAGTATTAATTTTAGCTACTTATATACAAAATATTGTATATATTATCTGCTTAATTAATACTATATATATAAATAAATATATACATATATATATATATATAATATATATATATATATATATATTAATATATATATAAATATATATAATATATTATAATATATATATTTATTATTATATTATAATATATATATATTATTAATCTTAATAATATTAATAATATATTAATAATATTACTTTTATTATCAATATATTATATATAAATTAGTATATATATATATATATATATATTACATATTATTATATATATATATATATTTTATAATATAATATAATATATATATATATATGCATTATGATACTTATTCTATAATAATACATGACTTATATATATGCTGTGCAAACGACAATAGACATATATAGCGACTAACTTACTAGTAACATATGACTCTTGTGATTATATTAGTATCTAAGATCAATAGAGGATTAAGCTCATATCATATATAGCTATATATTATAACCTCTAGTATTATGCGTCAATGAGATCCATATTAACTATATACCTATAGCTATAAGTAGTTTTATATGACCTATTATATTACGAACTTAATATAAGATTGATATGTCTCCTCCTATTATATATTTACATTACATATATATATAAGTTAATTATATATCGCTATTAACAGGGATATAACATACTTATCACCGGGGTATCTATACTTATTTATTACCTGGACGGCACTACTTCTACTGATAGATACATGTATACACTATGTATATCATATTAGTGATGAGAGAGAAGTAAGGGAGAGATATCGATGAGAATGGAGGAACGGAAGAATTCAATGTGTTGATGACACGAATGCTACTTTAAGTAATAAAAATTCTTACGGAGTTCGCTCTGCCCAAAACAGCAACTGTGATTTTTACATTCTATAGTTCCGTCTGATAAGCATCTTGTTTTAAATTCCTCGATAACTC
>JABUQX010083787.1:0-15000 GCA_015478945.1 Trachelipus rathkii | reverse complement strand
TTAGAATTCCACCTGACAGGTTTTTCATATCTATGAAACAACGAAACAATTGATAAGGATATCAGAAAGTTCCATTCAGATTTAAGACTCCGAAAGTATTCTGTATAAAAATCTAACGCATTGAAAAGTAGATGACGGTATGCGGCGTTTGTTCATGAGGGTTTGAAAAGTTCATAACTTATACTATATATTAATTATACTATAGTATATGTATATATATATTATTCTATATATTATAAGTATATATAAATATTATATATAAATATAATATATATATACCATATATAGATATATACTATATATATATATATCTCATTATATATATATACTCAGGATAACAAGTTACACCCCCACAAGCGGATAACAACCTAAAGAAACATATATCACCAAATCATCCCCTCTAGGCTGGAGAGCCGGTGCCTGCTGCGGTGACGAATGTAGCTCCGAATTCCCAAGGGCAAGCCTGCCTGCCACCCACACCAGGACTACATTACAGGGCTTGTCTTGTCAACCAGAGTAGTGTTCGAAGATATGTTAGAATATATGTTATTTCTCAACATTCTCTTAGTGACCGACCTATATCATAGCTCGTTCTCGTGCTCTACTATACTCCCAATACAGCTCACTACACACACTCTCCGTAATATAGTGATGGTGCGTGTCTTATATCTGCTTACACTCTCTCCGTGAACTGAATCTATGCATCACATTTATATCTCCTTCGTAGTGCGTCGCATACTACTGCCATCGATCTCTCGCTCCCCTATCACTCTATTAACATTTATCGATAATCGATCTATACAAAAGGCTACTAATAGCACATCCATCATCTGCATGATCATCTCACTCACTATCAAGTTGGAGTGAAGTGACTCGTGGTCGTATTCGCTCATCATATATCTGATCCTCAGATATACTGTCTCGCAGTGACTACAGATATTATTATATTATTATTATTATCTATTATTATTATTTATTAGTAGATTATTAATATTCGATAGCTATTACTTATTGGTATTTTCATTGCATTATGACTTATTATGAGGCTATCTGTCAGGGCAAGTGAAGGGGAAAAAAAAAACCATAGATTCTTGTCAAAATCGTTTTTCTACCTTCTTCAGCATATATTTAATAGTATCCTATAAATTGACTTTATCGGCGCTTTTTGATAAAGAGTTCTCAGTTTCGATTCCTAACATTCCCATCACGAAGAAATTTTCTTTATGAAAGTAGGGCAAGTCCCCCGTCGTGTTGAGATTTGAAAAAAAAAAAAATAAAAAAGATGCACAACATCAACGAGCAGTAATCAACACAGACAGCGAGATCACTCACCATGTAATAATAACGTAACTACGTACTTTTATCGAGATCCGTTATTTTTCTAATAACAATTTGAACCAACTAGATTACACGCACGCCCCGTAATAGCTCGCTATATACTATACCCGACCAGATCTCCATATAATGGCCTAACCCTCCTACCCCTTACTCATCTTACCTTAACCTAACCGCCATAAGCACGACCCTATCTACGGCGACCACGATAAACTAAGCAGCAGGGACAGCATGCCGCAGCCAGCTCACATCTGGCGTACTCCGTCAGCCATGCCACCCAAAATCCCAGACAGCTCCCTTAATGCTACAGTCCCGCGGTGACGCGTACCACCCGAGACATCAACTAGTCATGTCGTATGTAAAATGGTAGAAACCCCACGACACGAGCGACTCGCGCCGATAGCGATGAGAGAGTCTAACTCCCTATATCCCACCACCCACCCCTCCACTCTTAAGTGTGTGTATCGTGTGCGTGTTTGAGTCAACTAGGCACGCCCGTTATCGGCTGACGTGTGTGAAGCGACACTCAACTCTCTATATCTATATGTGTAGCTGTCCCGTAACAAGCTCCCCAACTCGAACCCACACCATTCAATCAATCATACAACACACACCTCATCGCACACTCTCAGAACCTCTGTCGCGAGTGTGATGTGTTAACAATATCAACAATATATATCACTCGCGCGTGTACCAAACGTCGTGAGTGTAGCTTACTTAGAGCCAAACTAACACGACGATCGATCTAGATACATAGCCGCGCTTAAGTCGTGCGCATAATGTGAAGCACACAACATCCAAGAAGAACAGAATTCTCGCACACATCACCGCATTAGCATATAATTTAACACCATACATTACACCTTCTTAATGTTTTTAATATACCTTAATCTATAATTAAAAAAATGATATTTAAATATATATTTTTACGTTATACTTATTATATATATTATATATTATATATTAATATAAGTAAGAAAATCTTTATCATATATATTATAATTTAATTAAGGTAGCGCACCATAAACGCAGGCGCCCTAAACAGCGTCGCATATATGACTCACGTACTAAGTGGCGTGGTATGTAGGATACATAAATAATCACTAACATCGAGTAATATCACCCGGCATTAAAACCAACGGACTGCACACCGCCTACCCTAGCTGCTACCTGGGTGAACCAAACACGACGTAGATACACGGACCTCGACATCTATCGCATAACACTCTAGTAAATACTAACTAAGACTACAATACCCAAGAATGTGAATTTAATCAGACTACATAGCTTAATACTTAGTCAAAGTTATGACACCATTCCGTAACGCGACCGTAGTAAGAACTGAATTAATAGCACGAATCAAGCAGCGTGCAAACGCTCAACGTGAGATATAGTAAACTACTGAGTGAAAGTAACATGACTAATCTACCATAGCACGCGTACCGTAAACCCGCTCTCAGAACAGAAGATACGCCTATTAATCGAGTAAATAAGGTCACCTCAAGTCAACAACACATTATACGACAACCACCACCAACAGTAACTACAAGTACCACGCAGAGCCGATGAAGAGCAGTCGAACGAGCAGGAGCGACAGTAGCAAGTGAAGCGCGCCCTCGTATGTATACAAGCCAATATAAAATTACCGAACATCTAGGCTGACCACGATTTGACAATACGGTCTATGTAACGGAACTCACACTATCACTCGTAGTACACACACGCAAACTCCGCACTATCTCTATATGCGAGAAGACTTCATTGTCTAGATCAGTGAGATTTGTGCGAGTTGTCAACGCATAGATAGATGACAGTCATCACTTACTAGCGTACAATTATTAATATTACCTCCTAGAATTTATTTAAATTTATTTTTTATATATTTTTTTATTATTCTCACTACTTTAATTTTACTTAAAAGATAGTGAATAAATAATTAACTCTTATCTCTTATTTTGTATCAATCTACATAGTTATAATGTTGATGGAGATAATAAATATAGTAGGTTAGAAGTATATGTTTTAATTTTCTATCCAAAAGATTATTTGACTGAGTAGTGAGCGTAACCGTAGAGTAGTTGATTGATAGTTATAGATAATTACTTTAGCTGAGTTGTTTATTAAAATAAACTTGAACATAACTTTTCTAAAATGACATGTGAGTTTTATATGTTGTATATAAGCATTACTAAACATATTTTCTGATCTCACATTCGCCTAGAATTATGTAGAATCCATTACTAAGGAATGTCTAAAACTTTATACGTTATGTGTTCGATCCTCAGATTTGCTACAATTGGTAGTATACTTCTTCGCTCACGTATTGTATTGAGCTTATTATATATACTACTGCATATAGGTAATATTCTTAAACATAACTGTGTATCGATTAGCAAATAATCTCACGAAAAATGAATGGTTTTTACTTGTTAACCCTACTTTAATAAGACATGAGTAAGTTACGATTAGTATTACATTTATATGCTAAATATTGTATTATAAAATAAAGTAAAATAGTGATAATTATATTGTTTTTGATTTTATATTTTCTAATTTAAATATATATATTATTTTATTTTAACTTTTCTATTTTCTTGATTAATGATTTTGATGTTTATCTTTGTATTTAATAGACAAACCTTCTGAAGTTGTAAACGCGATTCTATTATATACTATATATATCATATATACATATATAGTACTATAGTATATATATATCGTATCCCTACTCGGAGGCTGTTAGTTTCGTAACCCTTACTCATATTCATTCATTTATGGTAGACCTATCAAAGTGGTCATGATGAGTATAACTTACTGTATCTTGCTGCAAAGTATACATTATTAATTACAGCAGCGTAAAAATTTACCGATTATGATAAGGGTAAATATGAAGTAATACTTGATCTATGAATTTAATAAGCAATTCTCGGAAGAATTGTAAACCCTTTGATCGTATAATAATCATACATACTAGCCTGTTCTATCTTCGTAATAAAATAACATCAAATATAAATAACTATAAGCAAACCATAGCTAACTCATGAACTAAAATTCGAATAAATATGAAAATACTACCCATATATATATAAGAGCTAGTGATTTAGAATGCACAACATTTTTAAAAGTAAATATGGTTTCATATAAATAAAATTTTCTATGCATTAGTAATTAATAGTTTTTTAATAACATTTTCGATATTATCTTCTTATTATGTGAAAGTTTTCATTTGTAGTACTATAGGTATTGGGGCTTACTCACAAATTTTCATATCATATATTTAATTGTGGCGTAGGAAATTAAGGTTTTTCACCTAACAACACAATTATACACACACACCACACTCACACACACACATACGATATTTTTATTCTTTTACAATATATAGTTATCCAAATTATATTGAATCCGGTAATTATAAGCTGAAATTTATGATATTTTACCTAATAGTATATATTTGTACTCGACTTCAAATTTGGACATTACTGCTTATGTTGGTAATTCTTAAGTATAAGCCATAAAAATACATTAACTTAAGTAAAATTAACAATATCAAACATTTGTTTCTAATTTAACATTATATTTTATACTATATTGATACATTTAATAGTCTTCTAAAATTGATAATCTAAATGATCATTAATCCCCTTCGCCTCTTTGCATCACAAAATTAGTTTTACGCTAAAAACTTAATATATATCCATCTCAAAGTCCTCACCGTGGCGAGCCCGATCGGTATATATACTCGTTCTTTGCTATATATTAAAGATAATTACAGGCATATTTAGCCATGTCTTAACCTTACGGCGTCATCATTACCGGACGTTCACCTACCCAAATAAAACTTTCATCCTTATTAGTTATTAATTTGATTAAAAGATATGCTACTTGCTAGATAGCTCATACTGATAAGAAGTTACTGGTAGAGTGTTTCAGACACTTAATTATATGATAAAAGCTGTTAACACAAATTACTTACTTATAACTAGTAGAATCACCCAACACTGATACCATAAGACAAATATTTTCTAAGTCAAACATTAAATTTAATTCTGCCACTTTATAGTATATTATATTAGTTAGTTTATGTCAGATTATTATTTACATTTCTTTTATATTATTTACACTATGCCCACAACTATATTTCTGAAAGCAAGATATACAAATTTCTCCATTTTATATGCGTAACCTACTAATAAGATATTATCTTGTTCACACGTATATAGATCTGCTTTCATTGTATCCTTTTATGTAAAACTTGGTCTAATTTTAAGCAGACTCTCTATGAGTCTCTTTTAATATTTTATTGTATTAGTATCCTGATAAGGGATGTAAGGGGCTACAAAATAAAGCAAAAACATCTGTTTACATCCTCCTGCTCATATTATCTGATATTTCCTCCGTAATAATTCACTTGGTACCTTTATACTTAATTATTTATATATCGATATTATTTATATATATTATATTTCATATATATGTTTCTGACAAAAAAACCCTCAGATCTATGAAATTTATGTGTGTGACTATAAGAAGATCTACAATGATAAGTCAATGCAATCTTTAGAAAGCTCAGCAAAGAAGCTTGTCCACTTTGCTATTTGCGTTACTAGTAGGCAATGATTGTCCCCCCAGTCTCAAGAGGTCTTTTTCCACGCTATATGCTGTGATTACAGGAAATTATATATGCAATGAGTCCCTCTTACTGGATTACTATAAGTGACTTTGTGTTTTATAATTCAATTTTACTCTCCCGCAACTGGTTTAGTTTTGAGTGACACTACTCTCTCATTCTATAAACAAACATGGTTAGTCAAAGTGTGGAGCAGCTTCTCCATGTCTCAGGTTTATTATACTCGTGTGCATAAATCTGTATTTTGAAGCAAAGACCTTTCTTAGTGTTTTAGATTTTAGCTGGAGACATGACTACTCACATACTTTTCCTCAATTAATTCTGTTTGCCCTTATTTGTCAAATTCTAGAGAACATCGTTAAATAAGAATATGGTAAGGACGTGTGTGATAAATTTAGAGGAAGTGATTTCTTATTGTGCGTCCGACTTTATAAGAAAAATATGACGTAGTCTGTTCAGGCTGGCAGGCTTGGCGGCCATTGTGTGAGCAGGTTTGCATCAGATCTACTTTCGATGTATAGCTATCGTATGTCTCAAAACCAGATAATGCAGGATGATTTTTGTAGTGACTCAGAAGACTGGACAATTCAAATATAACATGAAGATTGTAAAATATTAATACCTTCTGTTCTCCGATTCACAGGACGAAGCGAATCGAACCCTCGAAGACCAGTCTAATTAGTATGTGTGTGATCACAAGTCTTTTATGTACGAGTTATGGTGGATAGAATTGATCATCAATGTGGACAGAGTTGTTTCTGAGACTCACCACATTCTGCGTTCTCAAGTTGATTAGCCCAGGCAAATACATCGTGGAGGAAGATCATAATGGACGTGATGCGGTTGATACTAACCATTCCAGCCAGATCTCATACTACAACATCTAATCACATCATAGTGCAAACAAATTGGTCATTTTCTGTAACTCGCTCCTTTACACTACCATTTATCTCCTCGCAAACTTGGTAGGGTTTAGAAGTGGTCTTGATGTCATATTCATGTTTACCTATATATTCGCCTCATTGACCTCTACTGTGTATAGTTAAGCAGATCTTTTCACCTTAGAAATTGTCGTGTTTTTCTGCTGAGACATATGCGGCGATTGCTACCCAAATTACTGATGTCTACATCTTTAGGCCGGCTATCTCACATAACTGTAGAGTAGTGCCTCGATACAGTAGTGGCGACAACTCGCATCGTACGCTGCACCTCGTCTTTTAGATTTCCTTTCGTCGATTGCGCGATATTTATATTTCATTGTATCTCTCAAAGCTAGGCCTCTCTCTTAGACCTTTTCTATCGTTATCTTACTTATAACCCTTTCAGAGCTCTTCAATGATAAAGAATTATGCTCATACTATGAGAGTTGCGTTTACTAATACTCCTCACAGTGTGAAATAGGTACAATCACGGCATCCGATTTTCTCAATTCTCGATTAGACTTCGTTTGTAATACATTCTGGATTAGAAAGTTTGACTTTCAAGGATCTAATTTATTGAGTTCTTTCAGGGCTCTCCGACCTGACAATTGGTATGCGGTGCTCTCCACCAGATATTCGTTAGAAAATGAACAACTATCTTGTTTTTTAAAACGATGCTCGCGTAAACTACTCCTATTAGATTAAACTAACTCCGAGGGTACATTTAACACAAGGATTGCAGTAATTGAAACAGGTGTGGACCCCTGGCTTTAAACTGAAATGGTTGAGCAATACTTTGTTTTACAAATTAATTACCTTTTTACCTCTACTTTATTTAGTCGAACTGGGAGCCACATGTTGATACCAAGCCAAAGCTAACGGAATTCCATTAGCTGAATAGTAGTAGTCACCTTTACATCATATTCTTATTTTGTTTACTTGGCTCTATTATACTCATTATCTCCAGTGATATAGATTACTTTTAAGAAGTACAGGGTCATACTTACTTATATGATAGATAAGCAAATATAAATAATTAGGGTTAGAAAATGAATTTTTTTCGCAGATTTACTATTAATCTAATCATATCCGAGATTAATAAACATATATACTTATGAATATATATTTTATACTATTTATATACTATATATAAAAATAAAAATATCGTATATATGTATATATATATATTTAATAATTTATTTATTCATATATTATAGCCTAATAATTAATTTAATACTATATATTATATCATTATTATTATATTATATATGAATATATATATATTGATATTATATATATATTTAATACTTATTAATTATATTAAATTATTAATATATATATATATTATATAGTAATATAATTATGTATACATACGATTATATAGTTAATTATATAATAGATATTACTATATATATATATATTATATATTTATATCATATATTATTTATATATATTATATTAATATATATATGATTATATATTATATATATATTATATCATTATATATTCATATATTAGTAGTAAGATAGATGAAGAAGATGATAATTATAGAGAGAGCTTATTCATTTATATGGCATAGTTTTCATTCGATATAAAGTTGTAGTTACTATACATTCTCTTTACTTCCTTTACCGCCGTGTACGCTTACTTCGATCTCAGGCTCCTGCGCCCTACTACCCGCTTAACCGTCGGAGTGGCTGCGGTTATTAAGGGCGTATCTATTATGAGCGCCACTGGACTTAGTGTTGTGTGTGTATTTCCGTTTTGTGTGTGTCTTGTCGGCTCCACGGATCTAGGATAAGCCCCAAACAATAACTTAACTCCAACCATGCTCAGTAATGACGTTTAATTATTGTTATAACTACTTTAACATACTTATCCAAATGTAAAGGCCACTTTATTAGAGTATATGCAGTTAAGAAACATTGCCACATTTAAAGAATAGGATACACCTCGTATAGAATAGGAATATAAGCAACAATTGACTTTGAACGAGCAATAGATTATCCTATCACAAACGACATAAAGATGCGGGACGCTCAAGTTCGATGAGTCCTGTCACTTTAATGATTATGATATAAGTACGATACACTGGATAATAAGTCAGACAGATTACTTTGTTTTAGTTGAGTTTCTATTAGTTCTCAGCTAGTTCGTTATGTTTACGGGCTAGGCCAGAAGGCGCCTTATATTTAACTTATAAACATTCCGATATCATAAGTCTATTGATTCATGACATATAATTAGGTATCTCTTATCAATTAAATAATTTTATAGCATAATCAGAATATTTATGTAAAGAAAAGTGTATTCTTGATATTATATATTTTATATACTTGTGCAGAGCTAATCAGCACCACAACCTGAGCGCTAATGGTTGCAGTTATGAAGGGCATGGGGGCTAAATTAACTTAATAATAATCTACTAAAATCATGAATATGGCAGTACGTATTTAATATTTGAATCATGAGTTGAAATATCTTATACCTATAGGAAACAACTAACGCATTTGCCATCTTAAATAGATTTAGGATACGAACAATAAACCTATTAGTTGAAAATATGATCTGCTTTAGTCTTAACATATAATATTGTGATCACTACTACTATTATTTTCAAGGGGTTCGGGATAAAATTTAGATTTACTATGTACCAAATGAGCCAGAATAGCCACATTGGTATTTAGATAGTATAGTTATTGAGCCAAGGGGCGGACTAGCTCTAATTTACATAACATAAATACGCACATTCTCTCTATTCCTAATACCACAGGCATATATCTGATTATATCAAATGATGCATTAATTCATGGGAGTATATGCGATTACGTAGTAGCAATCAGTCTTTGCGGACATGCTGATTGAGTTCTGATTATAATAGAATATGACCATAGATTAAGTTCTATAAACATGATCTACGTTTAATATTGACGATTAATCTTTTTTCTCATCTTGTAGATATCTGGAGCTCAGTAGTCAACTCGTTTGCTCTTTAGATAATCGTCTGTAGACTATACGTGTTAATATATTAGGTGCCAATAATTAATGACATAAGGATAAATGCCTCCCTCTTTATTAGTGACATCATAACCTATTATAAGTCGAGGGAGTGTCCCAATTGGGACTCAATTGGATAGAGGCAAAAAAGGAGGTGTCCTATTACTAGTTACATTTTTACTTGTGTGTGTTCTGATACATGCACGCTGGTATAAGGCATTTATTGTCATTATTTGCGGTGCTCAAACACCGCATAAGCACTAGTATAGTGTCTGCTAGCATTCTCTCTGCCTTCCTTCACATAATATACCTCTATACTTAATCTAAGCTACGCTCTACACATTAATTTGGTAGCTGCTTCTTTCCAAAGAGTACTACCCACCGTACAGAAATCACATCTAGTCCGTGTCTTCGTGCGTTCAATCCTCTCGCTTTGCTCTACCCATAGGGCATGAGTCTCCATTCTCCATATCTTCTTTCGGCTTGTAGTCCTTGCTTACCTTTACCCTCTCAGATGATCTTCCACACGCGCAATAAGAATAATACACCTTTCTATATTTTCATCTTACGCAAAGTTCTATGCATCTTCGTGTGATCACTATATGATTAGACCTTCACTATATTCAAAAAGTTATTCATTACTTTTTTGCCTCATTCTAATACTGACTCAATTGTTCACCTAATATATCGTGAATCGACCTAAATAAGATACATAAAATACCATTTTCAATCTCCGAGCCGACGTTTGCTCTCTAATACTTTCTTCTTCATCCTGTACTCGTTGTTTGATTCGCCATGTTGCTCCGCAGATTGCATGCACAGCATAGTGACGCTCTACAGCGAGATTCGATTTAGTTGTTATTGTTAAAAATATTTCACATTACTCCAATCTAATATTCTGTTTTGTTGTATCTTTCATCCTGTGTGTCATGACCATTTATGACTCGGGCTATTCATTATTAAACCTCGAAATCCATTACTGTGTCAGCATAATCGCGTATCGAGTTAATCGTCTCTCAGCATCACTCCTCCAACATAGACACTAAAAATATCATTACCTGTATTATATATACATTTCGATCCAAAAGAGTTCTAGGGCCCGCCTTCAACCTTCTGCACATATGTCGGCCAGACATCCTAATCAACTACTCTCTTGCGTGTGTCCTTATAAACCGATCAATATGTATTGTAATTATATCTCTATCACTTTCTACATTGCATTAACAATTGTATAATACCTATCTTCTGCTTCCTTATTCAACAAACTGACTCATCCAGTGTATATACAACAATAAGCACACTCAATCGAATCAGTCACTCGATCTATCTACGAGGCCATACTAAATCCACTAACCATGCTCAAGATCACGTTACATGGACTAATGGCACAATTATAAATATAGTCTCTACACTGTCTCATAATCTTATAACTCATCAGTTTTTATTACCCTAAACACTTCTCATAAATCACATATCGATACACGTGCATTAAACTCATAAGTCAACTAAATACATACACGTGATCAATCATCGTTTCTATCTCCACTACTAAAAATACATAGTGTTCTCGTCTCATCAGCCAGTTACTGAAACTATTTCACAACTAGTAATTTCCTGTCAAAATATACTTTTTATTATTGCTTCTTTAATCTACCTCACTTCCTAATTTAAGTATTCCCTTCTCCACAGACTCATCCAGAGCTTTTTACTTGGCTAACGGTGAGTGAGGAATCATAATGCCTTTGCAGGTCAGTAACTCAGCTACAAAGAATATCTCTCTACTTTATTACTCAAGCATCTTTCTAGAAACCGATTATACTTAAGGTGTGAATAAAGAGGTCTCACGCGTATTTCCATAACTATCTCATACTACGTTCTATACCCGTTATTATACTGTTCTATCGGGTAGATTTCGTCATCTACTTCTCTACTCATAGTCTCCTCTCACTCAATATTCTTTCGGCTTATAAAATTATTACGGCGCACAGATTAGGTCCATCAGGTGGAAAATGGACCTACTCATATATATAAAGATAGAGCGACGTGAATGACGCATGTATACCGACTGTTAGAGAGATAGATCGGGGGTATTGAATATTGCGATGAGCCCCACCGCACGATTTCCGAGGGACCCTTCGATCTTCTCCAAACAGCTGACGATGAAGAATGAGATTGATTCGCACCGCGTTATCGGCGCTCCTTCTCTACCACCTCTCAGTTCTACCAAACAGCACAGAAGCACTCATCGTCCGTTCTATTAGAACTACTCTCTATTCTGCATTTTACATCCATTTATAGTCATCTACATCATATATTATTTCTACAGTTATCTTAATGCCTTCTCACTCTCCTCCTTTCTTACTTTCATCCTCCATCGGTATACAGTAATCTACAGTCTTCTTCTCATTTTTTAGCTCTTCTGATATTTCTCATTTAGCTGACAGCATTATAATGCGGCTCTCATATACACTCTCATCCTCAGTCTATTTACACAAAGTCGCTCAGTTCACTTATCGATATTCCAGTTATCGGGTGGTTGTCTATATGCCGTACTACATACCGGCTATATATATAGTATATAATATATATATATATATAGATCACCCCTATATAAGTATTATATATTATTATATTAATATTTTATATCATATAGTAGCTATATATATCTCATCGCAGTGTATCCCGCGCCCCGCCTGCCCCCCTGGCCCATCCCCGACCCCCCCTCCTCAAAACCCCCCCGTGAGTTGCCATTCATCGTTAACTCCCGCCTGTTACCCTTCCCCCGCGACCCACCACACCGCACCCGTCCCGTTCTCCGTTGAGTAAAACGCATTATTCTCGTTTCTTTTGAAAAGGAATAAGTAACGAAGTTGCCGTTATCGTTTAACTCCGCATGTTACTTTTTAGCTTTTTCCCGACGCGCTAGACAGTTACAGACTTGACGTATTCTTACGTAATTTTTTGGTTAGTATGTTTATTACTTAAATTTTCAACATATCCATGCAATTATTAAAATCATATACCCTCATGAAGACCCTAGCGCATCTCAACACTTGGTGTGAATAAACATTACACAACTATTGTAATGAAACTAGCCACTTTCCTGCATTCCACAACCTTTCCGATGCCTAACACTCTGCATCGTCCATTCCCTTTTCACTGCCAACACAGGCCTATACTAAATCACTTTAAACTCTAACACTATGTTCCAGCTGCTCGCCAATTTAACACGTAATTTCACGACCGAGGACTGTCCTCACTCACAACTCACAACAACTATACTCTTATCTACGTCTACCAATCTCAAACTCTGCCTTTTACACACCCTGCCAAATCTCTTCCTACCAATCTTCTCAAACTCTCTCAGATTCGCAAACAAACCCCGAATCATCCGGATATTAATAGCTGAGGGCACCCCTTAAACATCGTTCCCTCACACGTTTCTTATACTCCATCGATATTCTAACCACCCAGCCTCTTCGCCAACTCCAAACTCTAAGTTTTCTTTCCATAACCCCCATCCATATGCAGAAAGTTGAGGAATAACCAGAAAGACCAAAACGCTGTTTGACAAAAACAAACTCTAATGTAATTATATAAGAACAATCACTTCTCAAACTCCATTTCATTCTGTACACACCGCTTCATACTATCGTGCATACGACATACCTTTGAATTTCCATTCAAAAGCTGTAGCACCAACCATCACTATATCAATAACACCCTGGCCATAGAGCTTCGCCCATTAATCATGATCTACCGACTGTCTTTGAAAAATCCAACAAAAACCTAAATATCAATTTAATTCTTCTTCTCCCTTATTTCTCAATCATTTGTTTCAATGTAAAAATTTTGATCCACACATTCTCTTACCATTTCCAAACGCACGTTGTTATTCACCAATTCTTCCCTCAGTTACTCAACGCACTCTTTCTTTCAAAAGGAACAATACCCCAGTATATGTCTTCCCTACTACTCTTAATAACTCAATAAACATTCCCCTATAATTCCTATACAGTTACACTTCACGCTCCTCTTACGCCTTATCGTAAGCGGTTAACTATTACCTGCTCCCTCTTGCAATGCCATCGGAACCTTATACCCTCCATATAACGCCCTTGGCTACTAAGCACTTTCCCAAATCCACATCAAATCACGAATCTCGCCTCCCGTTGCTTAACTGCATCCACGCCTCTGTCAATCGAAGCTCAATATTAACCACATAAATCTATACTTGCAGACTTTCACCACCTCCTCTAATATATAAACTTCGACTCGCTACCCATTACCTCCTCTTCACTAATAACTTCCGATTTCCCACAACCAACATACGCCTATTACCGCCTATTGCACCATTCACGATTACCCCCTAAACACGAATTCATCTGACATTCATCACGTTCTTCTACTTACTGCCACTGATAATGCAGCACTTTTCGCAGTAGTTCACCAGCACCTCACTGCTGAGTTACATTCATTTCATACAGTTGACCACTACGAGCCCATCGCCTGATTCACTTATTCCTATGCGGATCCCCCTTTTTCTATACGCTCTACCTAACTGATTCATATAATATATATTAGTTAATATGATTACATATATCCTATAGTATTATACCTATACTATACATCCTATAGCTATTTAGTGATATTATCTATATTATACCAAAATATATAATATATATATACTTATATACTTATACTATATATATAGTATCATATATTAAAGACCACAAAACCCCAACGATGATGGCCACTCGAGTACAAACACGATTTTTGTCTTATAGCTGGATGATCCATTGATGACGATCGATACAGCGAAAAGCATTTACGTTTAGGCGCCGGTTTATTTACCGAGCTCCCCACCCCACCCCCCAGCCCACCTACTTGCCGTTACCTTCTTTAGCCATACCGTTTTTTGTTTTGATAACTTTATTTATCATTTTTTTATCGGCCGATACATCGTATCTTATGGTACTTTTAATAACTACCACACCGCATCATGCCCACCCTTAATGAATAATATATGGCGTTTTACCCCTCATGATATATCAATACTCATATCCATAAGACTACTATGATAATATCTTATTATATATTATATTTCTTTCTTTCTTT
>JABUQX010083786.1:0-29643 GCA_015478945.1 Trachelipus rathkii | reverse complement strand
TTCAAGCTTTAAATAAATATGTTCCAGCGTTAGAGTCGACTTGTGAGTTGTTTACGTTTAAAGTTGTGGGTTAATGGTTTGGTTGTCAGTTATAATGGTGAGAGGATATCCAAGATTCCTTTTATGAATTTATAAACAATACTATTGCTAGAGGCATCGATGCTCTTAGTAGTACTGTAATTGTTCTGCTTTAGAGAGAGAAAAGGACTTACAAAATGTAAAAGTGATATTTCTTTGTCATATTTGGTTGTTGTTTGTATAAAAAGAACGGACATCAAGATACCATAATTAGAAATAGCAGTACATGTATAAATGAAAAAAAATATTAGAATATAAATAAAAATCAAAAAAGAGAAGAAAAAATTAGTGAGAAATAGAGAGAATAAAGAGAGTATTATTATATAAAAGTTTTCAACTAGATATTCCATGTGAAAGTCAAAAAAGATAAACTGAAAGTATGCAAGCTATAAAAATGAGATTCATTTCACAGTCTCACGATGGTTATAGGCTTGCGGCATTAATCAAGGACTTATGAACAATCTTCCCTAGCTCAGGATTGAAATACTTTCGAAAAGACGCGGGCCTGAGTTGAGCTGTTTCCGCAACACTCTCTGTGGGGAGTGAAAGATTTGAGAATGTGGTAATGTTGCCGTTATTTAAATTGCGGAAGCCAAGGAAAAGAATACACTAATTGCTTCAGAGAATAGTGACATTTAAAGGGTTGTGAAGTGCCAAAGAGTTTTATTTTCCCGAGAGTGAGTCTAATAAACTTTTAGTGATTCATTTTGACAAGTGTGATAATTATTGTAGTGACCTATGATTAAGACATCCATCTAGATCAATATATGCAAGCTGCGTTTCTAAGGACTTTTGACAAGGCCTACTCATCACTACTTTTTGTAGCGGAAAATACCATAAAGAAAATTAAATTTACCTGGTGGGGCGAACTATAAGGAAATTGACTCCTATTTAGACGTTGCCAATGCTTTTTAAGAGATTATTGTGAGTTGTGGATATCCTCCTTCAGTGTTAAGCGCGGTGATCAGCATCTCGGTCTTACTGCGGGAAAAGGAAAAAGATCTTTATCATAATGTGTGATGGACGATATTTATGCATGGCAGAAATAGCGATTTATAACTGTGAGAGAGTTTATATGCCTGCCACATCGGCCCGACTATTATGGGACGGAAGAGTTCATTTTTGTAAATTACAGGAGGAGTTGAAGACTGTGTCAAGGAGGATGGATGATTATTGTAACCTTTTGGCTATATTTGAAGCCGCGCTTTCGATCTATCACGTGTGAGATATTTGTGTGAAGAAGGGTATTGTGGACGAATAAAAATACTTGTAGGCGAAGATCTGTGGTTTTAGTTGAAGAGATGAGAAGTTTTCTGATCGAAGGGCAGATGGGAACTTCGTCATTGTCGGGAGCAATGACGTCTTTATTTGACAGAAGATACTGTTCATGCCAAATGAATTAAATCTCGCTCCCGGGGTGCAGTGTAAGAAAGTGTCCTTTTGAGAAAAATATCATTTTACAGCATATGGAGGAAAAAATGAATTTCTTGATATTAGGTGGATAAGACTTTTACGTTTTGGAGTAGATACCTGATAGAGTACGTTGCAGTACCGTTTTATGAAATAGGGTTGATATGAGTTAGAATTCATTTATAAATTTAGGTATGATTAGGTTTGCCGAGTGAGGATGAGAGATGGGCCAAACGAGATTCCCATTCACTTAAAATATATTAAAAAAAAGCGAATTCCTGATTAATATTTGCACTTTTAATTGCATGTGCTAAGAAATATAATTGCACGGTAATTAATATATTCTTAAAGTGTTGTGTTAATTAATAAACTTAAGTTTCTCTAGAGGGTGTGTTATTAGCAAGTTAAGATGTAAAAACAAGGTTGTTTATAGTGGACTATGGAGTATGAATTTTCAATAGTTAATAGTTGTATTATGATTTGTGATAACTTATAAGTCTTCAGTCAATGTCCAATATAGAAGGTGCACAAAGAGACTTGAAAAAAGTATATTTTCTGAGTAATTAATAGAAGCGATAGGAAGGAATATATTGTTGTGTTGTGTAAGAGACGAAGTAGTAGAGTGTGTGTAAAAAGTGAGTAAAAAATTTAAATAAGAGTAGAGAGATCTGACTCAAGAAATGAATGTATTGTGAGGAATTGTTGAGATCGGAATGTTCAAGTTATATCTTATGGCTATTGAGGAAGGTTGCAAATTTAAGAGTTTCTTATTTTATATATAAGAAAATTTGTATGATCACCAGTCAAGTGCGTGTGGTTTTAGCTGGGTGGTTAAATTTATGGTATTGATGAAATTTTCTGTGAGATAACGTGAATAATTGTAGGATGAGTTAAACAAGGGGCTGAAGATGTGGGTATTTCGAGTTCTAAGAATACCCGAGCTATTGAAATTTTTAAGATCAAGGGAGATTGGAACGTTACTAAAAATTTTTGTGGCTAGAATTGAGAGAGAGTGTTGTGTAGGTAATTATGTGAATTTGGGTAACGAGAGAGAGTGTGTGTTATCATGTGAATTTGTGTAACGGAAAAGGGATGGGGAGTAGTCCTGTGAATGTGGAAGGGTGCCTAAATATTTTACAATATTTTGCGTTCAAGTGGAGATGTTTTGGGTACTAGGTGAGGAGAGAGAGTGTTGAATGTAGAGTAAAATATCATAGTTGCCAAATATTGTGTAAAGTATGTTTTGATCCTCTTGTGCAAAAAAAGTGTGGGTTAATTTGATTATAACTGGAATATATTTTAAAGAGATCCCAATGAAATGTTCGATAATGGTAAATAATATAAAAATTCATTTATACAAGAGACATATATTGACATTCTATAATATTAACCTAAGTTTGAATATTGATATGAATATCATTTAAGTCTCTCATAAACGTTTAAAGATGTAATAAAATATTATTAAAATTTCATTATAAATGTCAATAACTAATATTAATAATATTTATTATTATAGTTTCCTATATTGTGAACTACCTTTTACAATTTATCGGATAAATGATCTTGACTGATCTTTATCATTATTAAAAGTATAACATTAACATGAATTGAGCTTATTATTTATTACTTAGGTGATTGATATGTGAATCTACTTCGTATTTAGGATTTTGAATTTTACCTTCAATGAAAATTCTTATCTTCATATAAGATTAATTATTATTATCATCTTTCTAAATTAGGGGGCATTCACTCTCTGCGTCTAAGCCGTAGAGAAACTCTAAGCCAGATAGCTTGGGCCAAATATAGCAGAGGCTCAGAAGTTATTGATTGCAGCAATCTGATTAATCAATTCTTGCATGATATTGTCTTGCTGAGTCACCGATTACGTTCGTTGGTTAAAATAGAAGGTAGCGTTGCTTGGGAAATAATTGCTGATCTGAGAGAGCAATCCTTCTCCAGGAAGGCGATATCCTAGATTTTCTTTCATTCTAGTAGTAATATTGTAAATCTCTTTGAATGTTGGGGAATAGAGTCTCCTATTTGCTGGCAATTAGACTCTCTTCTGTGACTAGCTCTTAATTTTTTCTCTGTACTCTACTAGGGAATCAACAAGTACTGCTAGAAAAGGTGACTACATTCTCGTGCTTGATATTGCCTATGGCCTACTGTAACGAGGTAAATTGCTCTCTTTGCGGGGTGTATGACTTTTCAAGGACAATGCTCAAATCACACTCCCATATTTCGTTCTATTCTCTTCTGCCTCACTCTGCATCTCTCCCAAAAATACTGCATTGTTCTCTATGCTCTCTTCTCTCTCTCTCCTCCTCATACTTTCTGAGAACCGTTCTTAATCTGTGTGCTTACTACTCTCTACTTTCGTCATCATAATATCGGTCTCTCGCATTCCCAGTCTCATCTGTCGTCATCTCTCATCTTGCATACACTCATCTGATACTTTAATAGAATAACATTTCATTTGCTCATACATTCATCCGTGACTACATCTCATCTCGGTACATTGAAGTGACCTTGCCTTCTCTCCATACTACATATCTCTACTGTATCCATAACATATAATGACCAGTACAAAATCGTTCCTCTGCGTTCGCGTTCTCGTGCCTCTCGTGCGTATTGTCCGTAACTGCAAACTAAATTTCTAGCGTTTGCTTTGTGCGCCATGCTCTGCATTTTTTCTTAATAAACTGCATGTCCTTCCTGCCATGCTTCGTTGTGGCCAGTCAGTATGCGTGTCCTCAATCGTCTCGTTTCTCTGAATCTAACTACTTTTCTACTTCTACGTCAATGAAAGCGCTTGAAACGTGTCATCTGAGCGATCTCTGCCCTACGTGGGTCTGCATTGCCTCATGCGCACGCATTGCTCTCTCTACTCTCTCTCTCTCTCTCTCTCGAGTCGGGGCGCCCGATCTCATCTCTTCTTTTCGTCAATATTTTTCTCTCTATCTCATCTTCTCTCACGTGCGTTCGTACGGATCAACTTGCTCTCTCCTCTTCCAATGACTAATTTTTACTCTTTCATCTCTCTCATACATCTTTACAGTCTCCTTCTTCATGCTCTCTTTTGGGGCGAGAAACTCAAGAGGATGCGATTGATTTGACTCACTTATGGGTTGTGCCTGGAGTTTATGATGTTTGTAGAAAGAGCCCATTAGGATTTCACATATCTCTCTCTCATTGTACATATTGTGATATAGAATGGAAAATAAAATTAGAAATTTTACATACTTACAACGTACCTTTCGCGCGTGAGGAGTTTCCTTTTATGTTTTCCCTCGTGGTTGAGTGTTAGGGATATAATATATGTTATTTTCTTTTCAGTGTGCTACTTTCCAAAGAGTCCCCACTTTTTAAAGGTTAGAGTAATAAGATGAAGTTTTCTTATCTAACACTATTATATATACTCCCCAAATCAGGGAACCTAATAATTGTATAGAATCAATATTCATACAGGTAGAGTTGAAGTACTAAAATTAAACTACTCGCTTACTTAATGTTCCATTGCATGATTGGTAGAATTCAATATTAAATATTATTATTACTCATTAAATATATCGAAGCAAATATAAAATATAATCATTATTTATTCTATACTTAATTAAAATCTAATATATTATCGTTCTGAAAATATATAGTCATTCGTTCATTTGACATATTTAAATACTAATAATCTTTTATCATATTGATACCATATATCTCTTAATTTAGTTATATTTATGAAACAATTAAAATAGCTTAGTGACTTTTATTTAATTTTTCAGTAATATATACTTATTAATACTTAGGCATCATATAATAATAATATATTTATCTTGTTAATATTTAACATTAATCTCTGAATTTGAATACTGCTTACTATATAATTAACTTGCTAATACTTACTCTTTCTAGTAAATTTAATATCGATATTTAGATTAAACTATCGTTATTATAAAAACAACTAATATAGATATATATATATATGTTATTATATATATATATAATTATATATAATGTATATATATATATATAAATTGAAATAGAATTATGATATAATATATATATATATATTATAAATATATTCTACAAATAATTTAGATTATCATATAATATATATCGATTATAAGCATAAAAGAAAGGTTCATATGCTTGGTAAGAGTTAAAGAATTAGTCTCCCATTATCTCCAGGGATTAGAGCCTAGTTCTACACCGCGTTTTAGGCGGGACGACCTGGAACAAGTATAATGCGATGCTTTACCATGTAGCTATCCCCACCAACCTAATAAAAGTTTGGTTTTCTCTAGAACAGTATTCAAAGCAATCGATCTCTCTCTCTCCAAGAGCGACAGATCACCAGCGTTTCCAGCCTGTCCATGATCTTCAACATTCGTTCAAATATATATTTGTATCCGAAATGGTGAATTAAAATTAGCTTCATCATTTTAGTCTCAAAGCAAATCGAGATAATGTACATTACACTGCGCATAACACTAGTCTGTATATGTGGTTTCAATCCCGAGATAGTTGAGTGAACTTCATTAACCATTTCCTTACTCAGTACTGTACTATAAGATCTAAATTAATATCAGACTATTCTCTCGATTATGTTCTCTATAATTTGAAATGACTACAAAACCCAGACTATAGCTCTTATTAAGAAAACGGAGGGAATAGGACGAGGCTGGACAACGCTTTGCGTAGAATGTTTTATTGACACATTGAAAGAGATGCTGTTTGGCGTTTTGAAAACTGTCGTTGAACCTCAATCTTTTTTGGTGTCTCTTTGGGGGAGGTATAGCTCAGTGGTAACAGCATCGTAGTTATATATTACTCTCACTCGCTTCCTAAAACCAGTTTTGTCGCCAGTACATACGCGTGGAACCTAGATTCCAATCCCTGATAAGAGCTAGTAGAGCTGTCTTTATCCTTACTCAATTGCCGACATGTACTCTTATATAGTATAAGATCTAGACCTATCACTCAAATAATTCTCAGGGATATAATGGACAATTCAAATTTAAAAATATCTAAACCTGGGTGATTATAGGATATATAAATATATTAATGGGGTAATAAACAACAAACAAAAAGTTACATTACAATGTAAGTGATATATTAGTAGTATATTATATCCGGTTAATTTATTATTATTATCAACATACAATAGTTATAATTTTATTATATATACTGTATGCGTTTACAGCCCTCTCCTGTTATAATGGGACAATTCAATGATATTAAGTAAGTTGAGCGAATGAGAACTAAATAGTAGTATGCCGGTTAGTTGTATTGGAGTAGAGTGACTTGTAGTGTAGACATGTACTACTACTATCTATTTATGTAAATAATTACACAAAATAAATATATATAATATTAAAATTAAGTACTAAATATTTATAAAAAAAAAAATAAACAATAAATAATAAAAAAAACTCATATAACTGAGAGTAATATTTATAGTAATATATATATATAGGTATATATATAAATATATATAATAGTGATAGTGATAATAGGTATTATATATGAATAATGTAATAAGTAAATATGTAAAAGGTCATCTGTGAAGTAATGGAATTTTGTTGTTTAATAAATTGAATTAATAGTCAGTTCAGACAGAGTTGCTGGTAAGTATATTGTTTGTTTATACCCTTTTGAGAATTTCATTAAAAAACAATAATAGAAACGATTAATATCTACAAACCAAACAGGACAACGTAAAGGTACCGAAGAAACTTGTTTGATCATTTAGTATAAATATTCAAAGATACAGAAGTTAGTAATGCTCAATAATATGAAATATATGATAATTTATATCATTAATAATAAAATAATAATAAATATAATAATTATATGAATATTTAATAATAAACTAAGTTATAAATTAATATATAATATCAATTAATAAAATATAATATAATTAAGAAACAAACTATATGAACATTAACTAAAACAAATCATACAATAAATAAGTTACAACAAGCATAATTCAATGCAAACAAAACAAAACAAGTCAACAAACGAACGTTAACGAACAAATACAAAACAAACAAGACAACAGAGAACGATAATGAAGTCCACAGAAAAGATAAAACAATTTTTACACTGTGGCATAGAGCATTTTCTTCTTTGTAGGTTTTATCATTGGAGGAATCTCAGAATTCTCAGTGAAGAGCAAATTACATTTTAAAATCATAGACAAGTATATATTTTTTTGGAAAAGATTTAAAAAAACCTTAAGTATTTAGTTCTATAACTGACTAGTGAAAAGCCACTACACGTATTTTAAGTGAGCGTTGTAACTTCCATTACAATAAAAATATATTATACTCAGAATGGTGTGATCTTTATAATTTCATCTATTATATTTTCGAGTATTGCTGATCCCACTAAAGTGTCTACAATATACAAATGTTAATGTGGAGGTTAGGAGTTAGATGAGTGATAGCTTTGCGTCTGGAGAGAATAAGAGTACAAAACGTTAAATTATATATCGCAGTTCAGACGGAAGATTGTTCAATTACTAGGTTGAGTATGCTTTTGGATGTTTCCGAAATTGTGAGTCGTTAAATCGTCTACCGTTGGATTGATCACCATTAATTTATCCTGATAGTAGGCCGATCACACTCCTGGTCATCCATCTTTGGAAAGTGCGTCTAAAAACCGTATTTTTTGTCTGAATCTATTATTTGGTAATATTCGCTAGGTGGTAGGGTATTTATCAAGATTGTAAGATATCCGTTGAGATAGCCTAAAATAATTCTGCTAAGCAAATGAAAGGAAATTAAAGAGGTGTATTAATGATGTATTTCAGAGAGAGAGAGAAGATGAGAGGGAGAGAGAGACGGAGATAGTGTAACAAAGAGACGGACAAAATGCGAGAGATAAGGAGAGGAGATAATAGAGTGAAGAGAGAGAAGAAGAGGAGAGACGATAGAGACGAGAGAGAGAGATAAGGAGAGACGATGGAGAGAGATAGAGAAAGAGATAGAGTAGAAGAGACAGAAAGAAGATAGATAGATAGGAAGAGAGAGAGAGAGAGAGAGAGAGAGAGAAGAGAGAGAGAGGAGAGAGAACGTTGCAACAGATAATCGAATTTATATGTATTCAAATTATAAATGATTTTAATAGATGTTTTTCTAACAATGAAAAGTTCACAATATATAATATAGTTACTATATATATATTATATTTACTATATATTATATATATATATATATATATATATATAATGTATATATAATATTATAATTAGTATATATTATATATATATAATTATATATATATATATGTTATATAGATATATAATATATTATATATATAATATTATAATCATATTATAAAATAGATATATAATAATTTACTATTATTATATATACATATTATATATAAAATATTATATATATATATATATATATATATAGTATATATATATATACTATATATCTTATAATTATATATAATATAAGTTATATTTATATATATATATAATATATATATATATATATATATATATATATACAGGAGGTTTATATGTATATTTTATTATATATATATATTATATATATTTTATATATATTATATATATTAATGATATAAATATATATATATAAATATAAATATATTATATATTATATATATATATATATTATTAATTATTATTATTTTACTACTTATTATTATTTGTTTTGAAAACGGGACGTCATCTTACAAGGCGCTTATATCTAACTGAAAAACCATTAAAATTTAAAGAACAGATAGTCGTGTGCCCTCTTGTTATTAGATTTCACAAAAGCTGTTGATAAAATAGACCATGATATCCTGATATCGAAATTAAATAAGCTATTTTTCAACGGCATGAATTAACAGTGGTTTAAAATCTATCAGAATGAAGCAACTCAATATATCAAGCATGTGATACATTCTCTGTTATACAACAAACTAAAAAAATGGGGGGTGATTCTACAAGGTTCCCTCTTCTAGACTACTACTTTGTCATCTATGATACAAAGCAAAAAGATGAATCTAATCAGCTTGCTTCACACCTCATTCTTATGTCTCATTCGTAAAATTCCTTTATCTGTTTTAAGTACAGTTGAAACCCCCGAAACCCTCTGTCAAAAAGTTGGTAGATACAACGTTTATTACCAAAGGAGATGATGGAAAAGTCGTGATAAATTTTCTATTTCCTCTAGTCCAATATAGTTTCATATACCCTTAAAATATTTTTAAAAGCTTTTTCATCTTTTTAGAAACGAAGAAATTAACTCGGACAAATAATGCAAAAATTGCCGTTTAATGAAACAACATGATAACTCATAGGTAACAAACTAGGCAAAATAAACTGTATGTACCTGGTAAAATAACAAAATTACGTCCCAGTTATATATATTACAAAAGATAATATAGCTTGCACAGATGCACCCCCACTTACTTTACTGTCTACCTATCTTGTATGGAACTACTTGTAAAACCTACCCAATCGTAAGAATCTAAAAGCTTAATGTACCCAATAAATTCTATAAGCAGAATTTTTAAATCGTTTGTGGCCATTAATTTTAGAAGAATCTTTAAAACTTTGCAGTTTGAACATCTCCTTAATCTCCCCCCCCTCTTAAAATAGGTACACAACCAAAATAAGTCCAGAATAAAACAGCTTGAGATTTAAGGTGAAATCAAAAATCAACAAAGATGGAGGAAAAATTATGCCTTCGAAAATCGCGACCAATCTAAACTCATCTCTACACAACTTACTAAGCACATGAGGCTTAGATAGTTACAGCTATCTGTGTGTACTTAATACCAATTTATTTATGCCTGATGAATATGAAGAGACATGAAGATCGAATTACTTTTATTTACATGTCGAATAAAAAAATGTAAATACCTCATCCCTACTGAAATTATGAGAATTATTATTATTATTATTGATATTATTATTTTATTATTGATTATTAGATTAATTTTATTATATTATGTATATAAGGTTTATTAATGTTGAGGGGTGATTCATTCTATTCAATATTTATTATATTAAGGGGACGTATTGAGGTTTTGAGTGGAAATAATAAAAAGATGTATTTATAGTTTATACTTTATTATTATATATTATTGTTTTTTTATTTATATTTTTTATTAGAGAGAGTTGGTTCTCAAAATATTAAAATTAGAATGGAATATACCTTTGAAGAACTCGTCGGTAGTGATGTTTTATCGTACGAAGGCTTTATAGAACTCCATGTAGATTGTATATTCTATGTCTTGTTTGGTATTTTTATCAAGATATATGGTTTTAGGTAGAGAAGGTTTCTTTGCTGATAATATACCGTTCTACTTTTTCTATAGGGGAATATTATAAAGAAATGAGTTGTAAAATTATAGCTTAATCAAAAAAATCAGTACATCTCAAGATTAAAAGCTGATATATTGACTCTCATATTATTATACCACCTTATTCTTGATTAGGGTTCCTAAATAATTATGAGTGTTATCTGATATATTAGTTTGTTTCAAATTATCTCTAGTTTTTAATTTATCTAATGATTATCTTAATTACGTATTTATTTATATTAGATATGGAATTGTAGTAATTTATTGAAAATATTAATTATAGTTTATTATATTGGATTTTTTGTAATATTCGTAATATAGTAATATGTTCTTCATTATTATAGTTTATATTATTAATTTTGTATGTATTATATATTCATCTTTAATGTAATTATTTAATTTTTTATTATCATAATTTATTAATTTATTCCTACATTTTAATTGGGATTTTCTAGATTTATTTTCTAATTATTTAACGGAAATTATTTGGAGGAGGCTAAAGGTTTATTTAATTATTATTAAGATTATGTAGTTTTTTCTTATGTAAATGAGTTTCTAGCAGTACCAAATAATTGAGCTACTATGTATTATTATTTAATTACTAATTTATTATTAATATATATTATTATTCTTATTTTTTAATTGACAAATTATTAATATATTATGATTATTATTATTATTTATGATTTAATTTATGTATTTATTATTGATTGATTATGAGGTTTAAACCGCAAAAATGACGGCATTGGAGGGTTATCCTAACCTCACTAGTTGACTCACAAAGAGGTATGTTCGTGGCTCTTAGATACTTGTTGTTATTACTGAATTGGGTCAATTATATATAATTAAATTTTAAACATTATTATTTATTTTATTTTGTTTATTAATGTAATTATTATTATGTATTATTAGTTAATTATTATTATTTATTAGTGAATTTATGATTATTTATTGGATGATGTATGTATGATAATTTATGTGATTTGATATTATATTGTAATAGATACATTGTATCTCCGATAATTTAATGGATATTGCTCAGTTAATTTAATGTTTTCTTCATTACAATACAACAAGAGGAAGGACTTTTGTTCAAAAGTATGTTCCGGTATTTTATTAATTGGGATTAATTTTCAAGATATAATTTCCAAGTTATACAGAATCATTTTAGTTTTGATTTATTTGAAATAATAATAAATAGTTGAAATTATTGTAATTATAGTAATATAAAGTCCTGATAATAATTGAAGTTATTTTCTTATTTAAATATCTGTATTGTAATTAATTAATTATTCTTATGTAATTATTATAATTATATAGTTATTTAATGTATTGGTATTGGACATTTGTGAGATATGTTAGTGTATTTAAAATGTCGTTGAGCTTTTTGAGATTTATATCGGGATGTGAAATAATTTATAGAGGTGTGATTCTCTTTATGGAAGGAGATGATATGGTATATTAAATTCTGATAGTATACTGAGTAAAATTGAGGTCGATTTTATGTAGTATACTATATTTTGTAATGCTTTATAACATATTTAAATATATCTATTTGCTTTATTATATATTTTATTAGGGTATAATAGACTGTGAGGTAGAATACTCGTCGTTACGCTATGATTAATATCAACTAGTTTGTGAATATGTTAGTTTATGATACTCTATGTTAGGAATATTATATATAAATATAAGACTTGAGATTAGCATTATTTGCAAAGGCATATTAAATACATAAGTTATATTTGATGTAGTTTAGGGTTCGATAAGTAGATGAATGTAGTATAATTAGTAAGTATTATCTCAGTTATTATACCTCATTGGGTGAGGTAGTTTGGAAGGTATAATTATTATTTGGTATTATTAATTTATTTCTCGTTTATTAATAAAATAATTATTATATTCTATAATATTATATTATTATTAGTAGGTAATAATTTTAATTAATATATTATTATATAATTATTATATATTCTATATTATTATTTATTATTTTTATTATATAATATTAGTCTCTCCATTTTTTTTATTTGTAGAATAATTTCTTAACTTAATTGATTTTTTAATAGTAATTCAATTTCACCGTTATTTGAGTCACACAAAGTTGTGGATAGTTAGACTAATAATTATATGACCCTTGTGGTAGGAGATAGCTGAGAAAATTTATTTCTGTTATGATATAATTAGTATTTATAGGGGTTATAATGAACATGATGATGGCATTAGAAAAATTTTATACGATAATTTTAACTAAATATAACTGATGCTAAGAACGTAAACAGTAGATTATAACATACTAGCAGACTATTATTGTTATCGAGGAGAAGAACTCCGGAGAGCGTGTAAAGGATTCGCCTAATAGCTGAATGGGGAAAGTTATTTTGATATGTATTCAAATAGTGACTCATTATATAAAAGTTATGGATATAGATGGGTGTTAATGCGTCTGCAAATTAAGTTGTAAAATGGGTTCTATCTAATAATCTGTGCAGCAGGTGAAAAAATTTTAAAGTCAAGGATGTCATGATAATTAAAATAATACACATGGGGGGGCCTGAGCTGAGAAGAAGAATCTATATGATAGTATTAATGCTCGGAGCCGAGCTCATGGAAACTTTTGTCAGGGGTGCTTAAGGTGGTGTAGGAGCAGTTATTTCTAGATAGTTAAAGAGGGTGGACGATTGGTGAGTAGTGTTAGATTGGTAAGGATCTAGGCCGCTATAAGATAACAACTTATAAAACTGTTGGCTCACAATGAATGAATAATATAGAATAATAAGTGAATGTCTTTGAGGAATTTTATTTTATTGGATGTAGTGAAGGTTTAGTTAATGCTTATATCTCAATTATTATATTCATGATCTTAATGTGGTTATAGTGTATGTATGTATGTATTACTCGAAAATTCATTTTAAGCCTGCTTTGAAAAGTTTTCATTAGTTTATATATTATTTAAGGTTAATTATATGTATTATTAATAGTCGTATATTTATGGTAATTATTTAATGAAGATGTGAATAAATGGGATGGATTGGGGTGAATTGATAAGTTAGACGCACAATTTGAGATGACACTCAACTAAAATGGTTATCTCCCGTTATTTAATAAGGTGTTATGTCCATGTTCGAAGTAATGTTAATTGGATATTGCTGTCGAATTGTGTGCTAATGATTAACCATATTTTTCTACTTTAATTTAAAACGAAAGACTGAAAAGAGATATTCGTGAACTGTGATATTTGGGAAGGAAAAATAAAGCATATGATAGAGAACACACCACCCGTTTTTAAAAATAATATATAAAACTATTAAGAATTCGACTGATTAATATAAAAAAACGTTGACATATTATATGATATATAAAAAAGAAAGGATGCTAATTGTAGTTAGCAACGAAAGAACCAGTCCTAATAAACTGAATAAATATCAATAGAATAAAATAATTAATTAAGTAAGATAATAATACATAATAATAGATAAATAAATATAATATTAATGATTTTATGGTTAAGAATAATATAAATAGATTTCAAACTACTAATTATGTAAACTCCAACTGCGATTAAAAATAGCTCCTTTTTTTCCTTCTTTTAATTATGAAACCTGGAGGGGATGAATTTGCAATAAATACTAAAATTAATACCTACTTAGTGACAGGGATATTTAAAAAAAAAGAGTATAATGGAGAAAAGGGAGAACCCAAAGAGTATTACATGGCGTATAGTACAATTGAGGATCATTCAATAAAAAACTTCAATAAAGATGAACAGCGCTCAATGCAGTTTCGGAAATCTTTACGCCTCAGAGAGAAAGGAGGATGAAAGAGAATAGTCTAGTTAAAGACCAAATGGACATTAAGAAGATTTATGATTGTAATCCCAAAAAAATACAGCATCTGAGTTTGAACCAAGATTTACATCTCGTCTCTCGCTCTCTCTCTCTCTGGCTCTCTCTCTCTCTCTAACATCTCTAAGTCTTTCTTTAAGTCTCTCTATGGCGTGCGATCTTCTTCTCTCTCTTCCTCTGTCTCTCTCATCATACTCTCTCTCTCTATCTCTCTCTCATTAAAGTAAGTGAAGAGAGGAAGAGGATTGAGAGAAGGATGAAAGGGGTAATTCATCTCACAGTGAATAGAAAAGAGTGATGAGAGGAGATTGGATAATATTTTCATTTTAATAATTATCTCACCACTTGATAAGAGTGAGAACTTGCACTTTGCTTATGAAAGTACAGCTGGTATTAGGAGAGAGATAAGGTTTTAATGTTGTTTTTGTTAGTGGACAAATAAATAATAAATATCCTGGGAAATAATAAATAATAATAATCGAATTAATTATGAATAAATAAATAGAATAATAATAAATAGAATAATAGATAATGAAAATAATAATAATAATAGATAATAAATAAAATTGAGCGAACAAAAATACATCAACAAAATTAGCCACCCTTTGTCAATCTTTATCGATTTATGGGAATTAGATCCGTGAACAATCATGCAGAGAAAGACAACTTTCGCTTATCAATTAGGATGTGGACTGTTAGTAGATGCTGAAAGGAATATTATAAATGATGTATAGTATATTACATAATTTAATATGGATATATAGATATATGTATAGTTATATGAGGGAAGAAAAGTATAATATTATTTAATATTTATATAGTTTTTTATAAGTTATATTATAATAGAGTAAAGTGAGCTAATTATATATATTATATATATTGATATATATATTATAGTGTTAAAAAAAAAATTTATTTTTTTTTATTATGTGTGTATTTTTTTATAGTTGTAAAAAAAATATATTAGGTATATAGTTGATAATAGTTTGCTCATAAAATAAGTTATTGAATTAAAAATATATATAGGTATATACAGTATATATAATATGAATATTGGTAAAGTAGTATATATATATAAGTATAATATATATATAATATAAAGTATATATTATATAAATATGTAATAATAGATATGTGTAAGTATAGTGAATTTCAGATTTAAGGGAGTAGTAATACAGTATTATATACGCATACTAAGTGTAGTAAATATAATATAGATTATATTAAATCATGTTTATTAAATGATGAGGTATATAGCCTATGAAGCATATAAGTTAGATAGTATAATATTCATATAATATATATGTAGCTATTATATGATTGACAATAGTTTTTATATTGTAAGTATATTCAAGCAATAGTAATCGTCTAATGGAATATAGAATTATTTTTAAAGTGAAGTTCCGTCTTAAAGAGAGAACTTATTGTATACATTGTAGAAGAGAGTGCGTTGTATTGGTTTATTCTGTATGGAGTCACGCAAATTTTTATAAATATTTAATACTCGTTAAAGCACAAATTTTAGTTTCTTATTCGGAAACCTCTTATCAGATGCAGTTCTTTGTAAGACTACAAATTAAAGGATTATAGACAGATTAGAATGGATTTAGTATTTGAGAGTGTCTGATAGATTTATAGTGAGAAATTAGTGGAAGCTTCATAATTTGTTGTTATCGAATGGGGAATGATAGCAATTCACTATTGGTCTATTTATAATTATTTGTACTTTTCAGGATGATTGTAGTGATATTAATAGATTTTCTTCTGTGGTGTAAGTCTTCTTGAATAGATAGGTGGAGAGGGTTCATGTTGTTAAATGTCATATAGTAGTGAATATAGTGTGATGGTAAAACGATGTTAAGATAAGTAAAGGCGAGAATTTTGCATGATCAACATGGTATAGGGTCTTATGCTCTTATGTTTCGGTCACAGTCTACGCGTTTAAACTCTGAAGTTTCGCCCGATGTTCAAGACCCGTCTCATCATTGAAGACAAGGAATTTTATAAAAACATTGTGTATTATTAATTACAATGGGTTCGATTGATGTCTAGTCTTAAGAATAGCTTGAGAAGGTAGTATTTCCTGAAGAGGTCCCAGAGATTAATGATTATTTGCGGTAAATGTTTTTGTAATTGATTTAAGAGGCAATGTAAGGAAACGCAATGGTAAGAACCTTTGAGATCAGCGAGTGTACTCGTTGACGATACAAAGGACTTTTTTTTTGCTTTCCTTTTAAGGGCGCGTTGCACTATAATGCACGTCCTAGGGTAGGAAAGTCTAGACTCGAAATAGCAAGAAGACCGGGTTAATCAATTCCGGATTGTCAGAAGAAGAGCCGATACGAGCGAAGTAATCACTTCTTAAGGACTCTGAAGAAGATAAGGAAGAAAGTGCGCTCATGAACTTTTTGGTTATGAGGAATGTGACGAAAATCAATGTATGTAACTTGGGTTTAGTAGGTCTTGCCGATAAATAACATGGGAGAATTGGAGACGCACTATTAGTGAGATTACTTGGACAGAACCTATCAGGACGTCACAAGGCACCAATGGTAGGGAGAATTATTCTTCTCGATAATTATCAATGGTGAATAATAGTGTAGGGTTCCATATCAGATTGCCACCCTCCCATGGTTTCGGTGTAAGAAATTACTCAAGATAACAATTTCCGCTCGTCTTTACTAGAGTGGGGCGTTAATGTTGGCACAAGGAATTAGATCAGTGGCTTATCAGCTTAACCTTTTTTGACGTCCAGATCGGACCCCCTCATTACGATCTCCCATGAAAGCTATGTCCCGTCTACCCGTGAATTATTAAATAATTTATATATCTTAGTGTTAGAATAATGCCTATAAATACTCCTACCCTCTATTCATAAGTCATACCTAATATATAATCTCATCCTATATCTCAGGTAGCACATATTTAGGACATTGTCTTTTCAATAACTTATTCACTATTATTTTACCTTAGCATAACATGAGAAATCTCATAGTACTCACTTCTCCCCGCAAAACATTTCAAATTTTTCAATCAACCGACACGAAGTCATATAAGTCATATAATATAGTTCTGCTTTCGACATTTATAAAGTTACATTAAAATAAAATATTGGAGAAAAGCTTTTAACTTTCAGTTTCAAAAACATATTTGGAATATCATGAATTCCGTTGTACTTCTTTTAAATTTAAGATTGTGTCCTTTACTTCTAAACTACTAGAATGATATGACTGTGAAAGGTTACAGAAATGGTAATATGATCCAAAAGTCTCTCAGTAGTGCCGTAAAACCCTTTGTAATTAACGAAATAGTTAGTTCATCAGTAACTATTATATTTTATCACATTACTAATAGATTTTCAAAGTGATATCTCCCAGCCCTGATGAAGCACTATTTTTATGGAACTCTTTGAAGCCGCACACATTATTTATCACCTTCTCTTCTAATGCCATGGCTCTCGTTATTGTGGACGACGTGTTCGGAGACTTCCAATGACATCTATATAAGATTTCGATTTTACAACATATCAATAACATGCATCCCTCTATCTCCTTCGCACATGAATTACCTTTAACACTTAACTTTTCTCGTACCTAATTTCTTGATACTTTAATTTCATAGATTGGTAATTGCCTAACTGCCACATAATATCGCTTTCTCTTGGTTCTACGATAAACCTGGGCAACTCTCCTCTGCTTTATATACATGGTTTTCCGACTCAATACATATAAACATCATAATAGATGTGCTATGAACTAGCATAGGGCGGCTCTACTATTAGGCCTTCGAAGACTTTGCTCTCCCTCCTAATCTCTGCAAGCAGAAACTCAATTCTGTTTTTCTACTTTCATCAACAAAATATCCTCCTATGTCATTAATTCACATTTCGGCAAAGCGCAAAAAAATTTTCTATAAAGTAAACTCCCATTTCCTCACATCCACTTTCTCTTATCTTCCCATTCCTTATAATTTAAATCATCATTAAAAGAACATCTTCGCCAAAAATATCGCCTTATAAAGTAAATACAACTTCCCATGAAAAGAGTTTTCACACCCTAAAATAATACTTATGAAACGCATGCAATTATAAAATTCCCTGCTATGACTGTCCATACTGTTTACATCGGCGAGACTAACTGATCTACCCAGACGAGTGTAAACAGACATAACATTAAAGATCTTTAATCAAAGACTGCTCCTAATTCAGCTTATACAGTCCATCGACTCTGGCACGACCATTAAATCAATATAAATTGCCGTTTCTCCATTGAAATACATCATTCAAGTTATGAAGAGGAAAATAATTGATCGGTCATTATAATATAGCATACTGATAATTTTAATAAAATACGGGGCGAAGTGAGCCTTGACAATTCAAATTCTATAGCTCCTAAATTCAGGATGCTTAAGGATGTGAGAAGGAGGAAGGTGATCTATTATTAAATCATTTTATTTACTTTTTTTATTTTGTATAGTTCTTGTCATTCCATGAACAGAAGCCTTTGATTGTGCTTAGGCGAAAGGCTAATGGTAACTTTGTGTTTGTATATTCATAATTTTATCTGTGTGTTTTATAAAGTAATTCATTTTAGCGTGCCTAGAGTGACTATCCTATATATTTAGTATATATAGGTATATATAGTATATAGTATAATAGTAGTATATATAATATATATATTATATATATAATAATATATATATATATATATTATATATATATATATATTATATATATATATATATATAACTATATATTATATCTATTTCAATTTAAATAAATATATTTTGAAAAAAGAGTGATTTCGAAAATCGTTTGATTTCTTGAGATAATTTACTTTATAATAATAATAAAATATATTTTAAACAATTATATTTTATTTTTTTTCCGATTCGTTTGATATATCAAATTTCGAATATTTTTTATGTAAACACTCGGAAAATATAATTTGGCCCTCAAATTTAATTGAAAGTCAATAGTAAAATAACCAAAAAAATAAATATGATTATTATTTAGGTATGTTTTATATATTTTGTACGCAGCTCTTAAAGGAGTAAATGGAAATTAAAATATAATTTTTTTTATTTTGTTTTGATTCTCAACGGCTCTAAATATTTAGCTGTAAATTTACAGTCACCCGGTAGAAACACCCGGTTTGGCCTGATTTTTGGCCGGGGCCGGGGCCGGGGTCGCTAAAATGGCCGGGTTGGCCGGGACGGGGCGGGCCGGGGGCTGCCGGGGCCCGCGTCGTCTCATATCCCTTCTCTGTGGACCGGGGTAGGTCGCTGTAGCACGAACACTAATATATATTATACTATTATATATATATATATATATACTATATATATATATATATATATCTAGTATATTATTAATATATATATATATATATGGTATATCATTATATATATATATAATATACTATATATATATAGTAAATATATAGTCTTACAACTCCAGGAAAGGGTTTCACCTGTCAGTTGCGCAGCATCTCGCTTCTGGCCGAAGCTGTCAACCCAAAACACTCTAGAAAACATTGTCTCAGGCTCCTGTGTTTCCGACGCCAGTCTCGAGTTAAACACTCTCAGGTAGGGTTTTTTGCCTTTTAGTAGAACTAGCAGATCTTTCTTCCATTATGGCATGCATAACTTCGTCTCCACTCAGAGCTCTCCATACGAATCTTGCTTCTAGGCTCCATAAGATTCCAACGCTGGTCCAAGAGTGTAGCAAAGCAGAAGGGAAAGGACTCGGGTTGCCTACCACTGTCGCCGCTGATAACGCAATGCGAAGAAAATCTCCATATTGACAAACTGCGATCAAGCCTACCAACACTATAGTATATATATATATTTTATTATATATAATATATATATATATATATACGTATAATCAATATTATTATTATACTATATTATTTATATATATATATACTATATATATATATATTATACTATAATATAAAAATTATAATATACACTATGAGGCTTCGGTTTCGTAAACGAAAGAGAGAGGAGTATATATATATATAGATATTATATATAATAATAATAATATATTATAATATATCATATATATATAACTATATATATATTATATTGATAGGTTAGTATATTATTATACGTATATAGAGGGTGGATAGTAGTATGATAGTAGGTGAGTGAAAGTATGATATAGTAGTGAGGTTGATGTTATGTTATAGATTAGTGATTATATACTATATAGATATATATATATATATATAATATATATATATATATAATATACTATATAAGTATATAGTATATTTATTTATTTATTTGCCTTGATAATGATATGTTAAAGATTTTATAGCTAATATTCTATAAATATTAATATAAAAATATTCATTATAATTATTATTATTATTATTATATTAAATTATTAATTATTATTATTATTATTATTATTATTGATTAATTATTATATTATTATTAATTAAGATTATTTTATTATTATTATTATTATTATTATATTATTATTTTAATTTTATATAATTATTTTATGTTAATTATTTATTATAATATGTATAGTATTGATTGAATGTTAAAAAAGCCGTGACTCGCTTGAGTGCTCTCTAGTAATTATATATTTTATCAAAGAGAGACATAAAATGCAAAAAAAAAAAAAAAACTCAGTCATTAACTCTGACAGAGCTTCTTGGCGTAACATTTAGGTGTTTGGACCTAAAAACTTAACTAGGAGTATACAGCGCACCACAAGGGGAGTAGGATAAACTATTTACAAAAGCTGATGATTTATGGAAATCTACGCTGAAAAATGGGATCTCGGTAACAACTGGTGACTTCAATATCGACGTGTCTAGTAATAATCCTAACTCTTGTGGAAAAGAGTTGTTAATTAAGCAGCAATGAAGTCATAACGGTTTACCCTAAAATATATTAGAGGAATTACAAGGCCAAATGTGTACAATAACCCTACTATCATTGACCATATGTGATCAAATAATCGTGGCACAACTAAATTCTTGGAACATTATGCACTGAGCTTCAGACCACACCCTTGTATCCTAACATTTGAATTCTCGACTGTTCCCCTAGTGCAAAAGAAAGTAAAATATAGGCAAATATCAGAAGATCTAACGTTAACAAACGTTTCTACGCCAAATATAGAAATACAGACTTTCACTTGTGTTCAAAATGAATAATCTCTCTTCGAGTGAAAAGTACAATATTTTTAGTTCAAATTTATACCGATACGTATGATAAACTTTCCCATTAAACACAAAACAATCCAGAAAAGAGGACAATGAATAAGTGGTTGACAAAAGCATTACTAAAATCAATTAGATAAAAGCACAATCTATATAAACGTGCTAAGATGGGTACTATACCGATGCTATACTATACCGATTCAGTTTGCACACTTAAAAAACTAACAAGGAAATCCAAAGTTTTATTTTTTTTATTGATAAGATGCATCAGCTGCATGCCGATCCCACGTTCGTCATGAGGCATAAGTTACGACTATAGATACCGGCAACAAAAATAAAGCAAACAAAAATCAAAAGTTAAAATAGTATGATGGAACATAAGTTACTAAACAAACAACGCATAGTTTAATGAATTAAACCTTCTACTATGCTACGCGTATGGGCAGCATTAGCAGCGCGAAGTTCCTAGAAACAGAAAAGAGTACTTGTGCATGAATATTAGACCCACGAAAGAGCAGAACTTTTGCATTCGAAAGAATATCATACATCTACTTGGTCTCATAATAAAGCGTCTGAACTTTCAGAGTGTTCAAACCTGGAATATACTAAATACAGTATAAAAGAAATATCCATGCTTATTAACGCTCACTTTTAACAACTTCAATTGAACTACATCTTATCCAAGCTTTATTGAAAATTGGCAAAGGTTTATCCTGCCTTTCCCAGTAGCTCTGACACATCCTCCGAAAAAGCTTCAATCGGCTACGTAAATTTTGTAAAAACTGTTCATCCACAACTTACTATACTGGCTATGAAAAATGGCTTCTCTCACAAATCAGTTTTGGCTCGCCAAATAATCCGGGAAGCACAGAAAGATGCTCTTAATTCCTTACTGGAAAGCTATACAAAGTATTAAACGAAAAACAAACATGTACTTTTACTATTAGATTTCTCGAAGCATTCGATGTACCGCACACAACCTACTCTTAAGTCAAAATTAGAGAGACTTGGGCATCATGCAGTGTTGCTACTATCAATGGTTTCAGTTCAATACATCTCTGACCGACAATATGTTAGTTTAGGAGAGCACATCATCCTCACACGCCTCAATTTCCCATGCGTGTCGATGCTCAGGGCTCTATTTTGGGGTCGCTATTCTTTAATATAATTTACCAATGACTTCTATAAATTGTCAACAGTTTTATACACTCATATGCTAGCGAACACTGGCAATATTAAATATCAGACCGTATATAACCACGCTTTAGACTACAAAGTAAACAATGAATTTGAAAAACTTATAACTATAGGTTAGAGCTTAAACAGACTCTCGCCTAAGACCTACAAAAAAATTACCTATAGTAAAGTACCAATCACCATAAGAAATTCCATTGTTATATAAAAGAATTATTCTTATAAATGAAAATAAAAAATGTAGAAGGCAGACAAGATACGCAATTATAAATCGGCGTATCGTCACTGGGCTAAAGTTTTTTAAAAATTTTTTAAGGGGTAGGGCCCCCCCCCATGAAAAAAAAAAAAAAAAAAAAAAATTTGCAAAAAAAAAAAAAAAAAAAACAGGCCACTCCTTTTTTTTTTTATTTTGTTCAAAGAGCGCACATAAAATAGTCTCAATTTAGCAACTGTCTTATGCTAACTATGCATTCCCTTAAGATAAGGATTTTTTTTTCCAAAAAATATATATTTTAAAGAGAACTACTCTATAGCCTGGTTTCCCTTACAACGGTCGTAGTGCAATTCCTACTCCTCAGGTATCAGTATAAACAGGGAATAACTTGTGTGCGAGTAGCAAGAATGATACGTTGTAGCAGTCGGTTATGAGAGAAAGCAATAAGCTAGTAATAGAAGAATATCCCCCCCCGAGCAAGCAAATTAAAAATAAAGGGCATAGAGTCGCTTCAGTCTAAATAAATACAAAATGCAAATAAAAAAAAAAAAAAAAAAAAAATTCGTGTAATATCAGGGCCCCGACATACCGTGAACACAGAACCACTATATTCAAAAATTTGTCTATGCTAAAACTTCATATATCTCACCCCTTACAGTAATTATCACCCTCTTTAAATTCACATGGAACTAGCAATGATGGCTTTAACACATTAATTTAATTGTACAGAGACCCAAACTTTGAGAAAACAATCTCCCCTTAGCACAATATTCCCTTTATCACCTCAGACAAAACAAACATTCATCCTAGCGCAAATCTCGGAGGGGCAGTGGCTCGATTATAAGGGTATAATTATGAGTGGAAATAATCTGCACCTAAAAAATGGTTTCAGGAGTCTCCACCATTGGGTCTTTTCGTAGAAATTTTAGAAACTTTCTTATCAAATACAAGGAGGACATTCCCTACCGTCGTTGTCTTTTTTCTACGAGACCATGAGGTTAATTGCCTATATCGATTATTATTATCATTTGTGTTATCATAGTTGTCTCTTAATATTTACAAAAGACACTGCTGAATAAGCGATTTGATGTTATGATTACATAGTTTGTTATTATTATTATTATCTAATTAATATTAAATTATTTCTTATTATTATGTATTATTTTATAATTATTATATTATATTTATTATTATTATTATTATTATTATTATCATATTATTATTATTATTATTTAAATTGATATTGATTTTATTAGTTGTAGTAGTAGTAGTGGTGTATACTTATTATTATTATTAATTATTATAATCTTATAATATTATTAATTATTATTAATCTATTATTATGATTATTATTATTATATTATTATTATTATTATTATTATTATTCGATATTATTATTAATGTAGTCGTAGTGTGGTATTTGCTCCATTCGCTTTAATTATTATTATTATATATTTAATTATTATTATTAATATTATATTATTATTATTATTATTATTCATAAGTAAGTGTAGTAGTAGTAAGTAGTAGTAAGTAGTTTTTATTATATCATATAGTGATGATATAATGTTATTGTTTATCATGCATTAATAGCCGATTAGTTTAGTTTACCATTATTAATTATTATTGATTATTTTATTATTATTTATTATTATTATTATTATTATTATTATTATTATTAATTATTATTATTAGTTGATTTTGTTTATTATTGTTATTGTTGTTGTTATTATTATTGATGTTTGGAATTTTTCCTTGTTAATAATTTCTATTTGTTTTTAGTTATGTATTATTATTATATATTATATTAATTAATTATTATTATTCTATGATTATTATTATTATTATTATTTATTTTTAATTATTATCATTATTATTATTATTATTATTATTATTATTATTATTATATTATCTATTATTATTTATTTATTATTATTATTATTAATTATTTGAATGATTTGATGCTTTTCAGCCTCCTTGAAGATTTCTTTCAACAGAGAAATTTTGCTTAAAATTATGGAATAATCAAAAATAAAACATTGATTTAAGTATAGTAGCAAGCTTTCGTCCGTACAGCTATCGGACATTTCAAGAAAATATTTTTTATTTTAATATTGTTAACGAATTTTTGATAAAATAATTGTCGTGTAAACTAATAACAAAAATTAAATAAGATGAAATTTAATAAATTTTAACTAATTTAGAAGCGACAGGCAAGAATAATTAAAGTTTTGTCATTAAAATTTTTAAAAATTTATTTCAGGTACGTTTTAAAAGAACGTTTATGTTTTCCGCTTAAGACGAAATTTGAATGGCGCCTGGCGGACGTATGATGTTAAACATTCTTCTCTACTGGGAAAAAACTTTCTTTACGCTTCTCCGATTTTTTGTGGTGTTCTTCTGTTAAAATGTTTGAAAATTTTGCTCGGCTTAAAACTTAATGTTGCGACATTCTCATATTGAGGGTTGTGTATCCGATATAAGCGGCGTTACATTGTCTGGCGGATCATTGAATTGTGCAACAAATTGGACTAGATTTGGATTGCATGTCTGAATTTGCTTCAACGAGTAGATGAAGCACGTAGCTCAGTTTCAATGGTTTATAGAACGATGCTTAATATAAGCTGCTCCGTGGTTTTGCTTTAGACAAATTTTTCACTTTAAAATTTAATTTTAATGTGTTCTCTTCCTCTTTTTTCTGACTGCATATTTTTGCAGTTTTATAATATTAGAAATTTTGTTTTCTACCAATGACATGAAGAAATCTGCGAAAGTTGGTCGTAGTAATGAAAACGCCCCATTCAATCCTCTTCTTTAGCATTATAATACGTAGACGAAAATCCTTTGTGAAATCCACGAATAAACAAGTAAGGTCACCTTTTAAACCCCACCCACCCCAAAAAAAAAATAGTTAAATAGAGAGGGAAGAAGGCTTTCCCCCTATTAAAAAGTGGTTTAAATTTTTAACTTTTGAATGGGGCATAAAATAAAGCTACATTAATTTTATTAATATCTTAATATTAAATTTAAAGAGGAATGGAAAAATTGATAGGTGTCGCCCTACGTTAAAGTTCTACAGTTAGGACATACTAATTTTGCCGACGTGACGTTTAGCTCGCTCTTAACTACAAATTGCGTACGCATGAAAGACTTTAGTTCACCCGAGCGTTTAAATGAGAAGCGTATGCGTGACTAACTGGACCCTTTTTGATATAGAAATTAAAAAAATAAACAGAGAATCTAATAAACAATAACTTCCCCAGTATGTTATAGAACGAAGACAGGAAACACGTTATATAAATTTACTGAGTCGAAATAATGACTGGGTCTCAAAGTAGACTTTGATTTCAATGATCCGTCTGAAAAAGAGGGAATAGATCTTGGTTAAGAATAGGTTTTTAAAAGGAGCACAGTTTTTAGCAAAGCGATGGCAAGACAGGCTCATTATGTAAGATTGTACTATGTAAGCCATTGAAAACTGAGCTCCCGTGCTTCTCTACTCGTGAAGCATTTTCGGATGGTGAGAGTAAGACCAGGTTGTGTATCCGATTCTTTCAACAATGCTCTGAACGGTGGATGAATTAAGCGCTCTATATCAGATACACAACGAATACCCTCAACTTGAGAATGTCGCAGCATAAGTATAACCCGAGCAAAATAATTTCAACATTTTTAAGCAACACGACAATAAATCCGATAACAGTAAAATAAAAAAAACAAAATAATAAGAAAGATTCTCCCATCATAACAAAGAAAAATGATTTTTATGATTTGCGCCTAGGGGAATCGTTGCTCTAGGAAGACATAAACAATGATAAACATAAAATAATAACGAAATGTCCAATTTCTTAAACATTTTTAAATGACAAAGTCAATGTAAGTTAACTCTCTAACTTTTAAATTATCTAATTTTATTTATTTAACTTTTTCGTTATTAGTTTACACGACATTTATTTTTTATAAATAATTGTTAATAATATATTAAAAAATAAAAAACTTTCCCTTGAAATGTCAAGTGTCTACGGACGAAATAGCTGTTTGCTACTATCACTCTTTTATAAATCAATTGTTTTTGATCTTCAGTCAAGAAATAATTTTACAAGAAAAAAACATCAAAGCAGACAGAAAGAAATACTTTCAGCAGGCTTGAAAAAGCATCAAGATCATCTTCTTAAAAATAAATTCTTGCTGTAAATTATTATATAGTTAATTATTAATTATTTAATTTATTATTTATATTTTATTATGTATTGATTGATATTGATTATTATTATTATATATTATATTTTATTATTATTATGTATTATTAATTATTATCTATTATTTATTAATTTGATTATTTATTTGATTATTATTATTAATTATTATTATTATATGTTGTGTAGATCATATTTTGGCATTGAAAACTACTGCATATTCAAGGAAATTTTCTAAATTATTCTTGAATAAATAAAAAGCAATTGATTTTGTATGAGTACCGAGCTTTCGCTAGGTTTTTTGTACACTTCGGACATGATTTTTAGGAATAATTTTATTTTTAATATTTTAACAATTTTGATAAAATAAATTTCGGTAAACTAATTACAAAAAATAAATATATAAATTATAAATTTAAAAGGTTAGAAAAATTGTTTAATCTTGAACTGCTGACTTTTTGTCATTTAAGATGTTCAAAAAAATTGGACATTTCGGTTATATGTTTATGTTATATTTTATGTTTATGTTTCCTTAAGAGCAACAATTCCCCTAGGCGCAATCCATAAATCAATTTTTTTTGCTTATTATGATGGAGAAGCCTCTTTTATGCTGTTATGGGGATTTTTTTGTGGTGTTTCTTCTTTAAAATGTTGGAAATATTTTTTGCTGCGGGTTATACACTTACTGTTTGCGAAACATTCTCATGTTGGAGGTTTCGTTGTGCATCCGATATAAGAGGCGTTACTTCCACTTTCCAGAACATTTAAATCGGTACACACGTTACTACTCCCACACCATCCACGATCTCGAAAGCGCTCACGATGTAGAGAAGCACCGATGGAGAGCTCACGTTTCGATGGCTTATAAGTACGATTTATATAGCTTCTTCCCAACAGTACTTTTGCTTTAATATGTTCTTTAATTGATTTTAATTTGTTTCTCTTCATCTTTCTTCTGACTGTATTTCAAGTTTTATAATATAATTACGGACTATCATTTTCCTTTCATTCATGACGTATTGGGTAAGTAATTCTTAAAGTGTTCTTTATAGTTTCTTCTCTATAATATACTGGGGAAGTTATTGTTTTTTATTATCTGTTATTCTTTTAATTTCTTATCAAAAAGGGTCATCAAACGATATCTTTAATTGACCTCGATGAACTAATGGTCTTTACTGGTAGCAAATTTGTAATTTAGAGGAGTGAAAGAGTCAAAATTCAAGTATGTTCCCTTTATCTGTAGGTTTAACGTAGACGTAAGTTGCAATAGAAAAGAGGTCATTAATTTTTATATACATTAACATCTAAGAAATTATAGTATTTTATTTTTGTTTCTTCAAATGTGTTGGAGTAATTTTTTGATTTGAACTCTTGATATGTTCTGCTGGATCGTTAAATATTACAAGGGTGTCGTCTACGTATCGAATGTAAAAGAAAAGGATTGTATGCTGGCGCGTTATTTCATTTAAAAATTTTGTTTTCTACAGAGATGACATGTAGAAATCTGCGAAAGGTGGTCCTAAAGTGATCCCATAGTATACGCATTTTTTTGAATATGTTTTCACCCATTGAAAGTTAAATAGGTGTTTTCCGTTGTTAACATAGGTAAATGTAACAAGTAAAGTAGTCATGAATAAAGCAAGATTACATGTAAAAAAGCTAAACACGGCATCATTAGTGATAATAACAAAATTCACCGCATGGCTTAAAAAGTCAAACGAAGAAGTTAAAAAGACCATTAATAGCCTGGCTGGCAAGATCAGGTAACATATTAAACAAAAATAAGAAGAATTGGATTCATAAACAAATGGACACTCTCTATGGCCTACGCAAGGTTCACAAGAACACAGAGGACCCACCCTAAAGGCCTATAGTAAGTATGACGGGTACCGTGACTCATGGATATCATTCAATACATAAACCAACCTAATTAGACCATATCTTAACGAGAAATTTATAGTTAAATCAACAGATGAATTTTTGGAAAACTAAACAACATTAATTCTTTCGATGTTAACAAAATTATATTTCTGGATGTTGAAAGTCTTTTCATGAATGTTCCTATATCTGAAACTATTAACATGCCAGCTACCCGAAAGCATCATGCATGTAACTAAAATACTATAACAGCTACAGGAAAATAAATAGCATTTTTGATTTTAGCAAGCAATTTCATCGATGAAACTTAAAAAAAA